>PVJS01039324.1:0-18938 GCA_004027185.1 Glis glis
GCCCTCTGCAACTTCGTGAGACCCGGTTTCAAAATAAAGTATAAAAAAATAGGGCCGGGGGTGTAGCGCGGAGGTAGAACGCCCCTGGGTTCAATCCCCGGTACCGCAAAAAAAAAAAAAAGAATAAAAAAAATAGGACTGGGGGTGTTGTCAGAGGTAGAATGCCCCTGGGTTCAATCCTATACTGCAAAAAAATTAAATAAATAAATATAAAGAATAAATATAGGGCTGGGGGTGTTGATCGGAGGTTAGAATGCCCCTGGGTTCAATCCCCAGTGCCAAAAAAAAAAAAAGTCTTGTCCACAAGGATCTTTCCATGGTTGGCTCTAAGGCTGTCAAAGTCTGTCTGCATACAACTTGCATCTGAATCACTCCTGGGTGCTGGAGATGTAGCTTCAGCAGTAGAGTGCTTGCTTAGCAAAGTTCCTGTCCCTGGGTTTGATCCCTAGCATCACAAAAATATTAAGATAAAAATAAATCACTCCTGCTTATGTTATCTATGTGAAAAGATACAGTGAAACTAAGACCAAGAGCCAGGTGTGGTAGCGCATGCCTGCAATCCCAGTACTTGGGAGGCTGAAACAGGAGGACCGCAACTTCCAGGCCAGCCTCAGCAACTTAGTGAGGCCCTCAGCAACTTAGCAAGATCCTGTTTTCAAATAAAAAATAAAATAAAGTAGGGCTGAGCATAGCTCAGAGGTAGAATGCCCCTGGGTTCAATCCCCAGTAGCACCAAAGAAAGAAAGAAAGAAAAAAGACCAGGAAAGGGAGGACAAAGTGAGTCTGAAATCTTGGCTCGCTGCCTCACAGTTCAGGGTCACCTCTTGGTTACATTACCTGAACAAGGGTAACAGTATGAATGCAAAACCAAAAGCAGCAGACCCACAGCCTTCAGGAGAAGAGTGAGTCTTGACACGCAGGCACCAGTGGGGGATCTATCCAGGGACTCCCAGCATTCCTGCCCAGTGACTCCTGCAACCTGCCTGCCTGGCAAGCCCCATCAAGACAGAGAACGGCTTGGCTCGGGCACTCTGCGGTTCTCTCGAATGCCCGTCAGAATGGGGGTGAGCAGGCTTCCCAGGGACATTTATCAGTCATCTCCCATGATGAGGAAATCGGAAGTGTTCTGTTCTCACTATACTTTTGAAAAGGAGAAGAGGGGAATTTTTTCCTCTCTTCCAGCTAGAAATGACTAAGATTCCAGCCCTTAACTACTATTAAGTGACAATTCTGGTGTTTGCCCATGGACCAGAGACACTTATTTCCACTGGGCCCTATGGTTTCTGCACTTTTTTTTTTTTTTTTTTTTTTTTTTTTTGCGGTACCTGGGATTGAACCCAGGGGTGTTCTACCTCCACGCTGCACCCCCGGCCCTATTTTTTTATACTTTATTTCGAAACCGGGTCTCACGTCTGCACTATTTTTTAAGACCGAAATCATTGGCTTGTGTCCTACCCATGCCTTATACAGTTAAAGAAATATAGCTGGGAGCCGGGCGTGGTGGCGCACGCTTGTAATCCCAGTACTTGGGAGGCGGAGACCGGAGGATCCGGGTTTGCGGCCAGCCTCAGCTACTTAGTGAGGCCCTCCGCAACTTTGTGAGACCCAGTTTCAAAATAAAGAATAAAAAATAGGGCCGAGGGTGTAGCTCAGAGGTAGAATGCCCCTGGGTTCAATCTCCAGTACCGCAAAAAAAGTAAAAAAAAAAAAAATATATAGCCAGGCGTGGTGGTGCACACTTGTAATCCCAGTACTTGGGAGGCAGAGATTTGAGGATCCGGGTTCGCAGCTAGCCTCAGCTACTTAGTGAGGCCCTCCGCAACTTAGTGAGACCCTATTTCAAAATAAAGAATAAAAAAATAGGGCTGGGGGTGTAGCCTGGAGGTAGAATGCCCCTGGGTTCAATCCCCAGTACAGCAAAAAAAAAAATATATGAAAATTGCAAGGACCGTGAAATGTCAACAATGTGGGGCGATGTGTTGGCTGCATTTCTGTCCTTTGTTTTAAAAGGGAAATTCCTGCTGCTCTTAGCGTAGAGCCAAGTGAAGGTCCTAAGGGCAGGAGGAAGAGCCCTCTGCCTGGGAGGTGGGAGTCTGGGTTTGAGAACTTGGCTTTTGAGCCGAGCTAGCATGGTAGTGCACACTTGTAATTCCAGAACTTGGGAGGCTGAGACAGGAGGATCGCAGGTTTGCAGCCAGCCTTAGCTACTTAGTGAGGCCCTCTGCAACTTAGTGAGACCCTGTTTCAAAATAAAGAATGAAAAATAGGGCTGGGGGTGTAGCTGGGAGGTGGAATGCCCTGAGTTCAATCCCAGTACCACAAAAATAAAAAAAAGAACTTTGCAAACCGGGCATGGTGGCGCACTCTTGTAATCCCAGTACTTGGGAGGCGGAGGCTGGAGGATCCGGGTTTGCGGCCAGCCTCAGCTACTTAGTGAGGCCCTCCGCAACTTCGTGAGACCCGGTTTCAAAATAAAGTATAAAAAATAGGGCCGGGGGTGTAGCTTGGAGGTAAAATGCCCCTGGGTTCAATCCCCGGTACCACAACAAAAAAAAAGAACTTTGCTTTTTAGTTGTTGGAATCAGTCTCTTTTCAATTTTACTCTTTTTATTTATGATACAGGGCTAACATTAGTGATGTTGTAAATTCTTGTGAGGTACAACCAAGATAATAGGCACACGAGACCTTTGCAGATAAAGAGACTTTCTAATGGACACAGTGGGTTTTTGTTTGTTTGTTTGTTTGTTTGTTTGTTTTTGCAGTACCGGGGATTGAACCCAGGGGCGTTCTACCTCTGAGATACACCCCTGGCCCTATTTTTTTATACTTTATTTTGAAACTGGGTCTCATGAAGTTGCGGAGGGCCTCACTAAGTAGCTGAGGCTGGCCGCGAACCCGGATCCTCTGGTCTCCGCCTCCCAAGTACTGGGATTACAAGCCTGTGCCACCACACCCGGCTTTGGACACAGTGTTTATACCCCAGCATTTTTTATAGGGCTTCACTGTCAGTGCATATCTTTATATTAACTAAAATGTCCTGCCTGCTCAATGGCTATGTGGAGAAGGAGGGAGACTAAAGTCAGAAGAGAGATGATTTCCCTAGAGCTGCAGGGGAAATTCAAGGCTGAAAAGTAATTGTTGTTAATAGATTAGAATTTACCTCTGAATTTTTTTAATGATGAATTTCATCAAAAATTAATTGCACTTAAATTATTTAATTCTCTAAATGTCTTTGGGGGTTGGGGAGAACCTGCCTGTCAGGACCTGCTGTATCGATCTCATTTCCTTCTGACCTTGACAGAAATTGTAATCGCTGTCGACTCGGGCCCCACACATGAGAAGAAGTTGTATTTGTGAAATGAACACAAGGTTCTAAGCAGGAAAAACGAGTGGATAATAGTTAGGGCAAAAAAAGGGCACATGGACTGAGGCCGACCCATACATAGTATGTCTCCTGTTTTCTCATTGACTGGATCAGCAAAACTATCTCTGTGAGGGCACATGGCTCTCAGGGACATGGCCCCTAGGGAGCTGTATACTACAGTTCCCAAATAAGTGGGAATCTAAGACAGGAGGAAAGTAGTTCATCTGGATCTCTTTATTCACTCATTGATTTAGTGATGTCAAATACATGAGGTAATTCTTTGACCATTTTACACCTTTACCCTTTTCTTCTGCCAAAAATATCTAAAATCACACCAAAAGTACAGAGAGCACGGTGGTGGGGGAAAGGAAGAACATACTTGAACTAGTTTGATTACAGGGGGATTTAAACACTATAATTGAGATCCTGGAGCCTGGAAAGATAAGATTAAGACTCAAGGATCTACAGAAAAGACTCTAGTTCTTCATCCCCACTTCAGTCTGGTGCAAGAGAGGAAATGAAATAAAGAGCAGAAGAGGTTTGAACTGGACTTAACAAAAAGGCTGGAGCACAGAGGTTTTTAAATTCTGGTAGGAAGCCAGGCATGGTGGCACACACCTGTAATTCCAGTACTTGGGAGGCTGAGACAGGAGAATCACAGGTTCAAGGCCAGACTCAGCAACTTAGTGAGATTCTCAGGAACTTAATGAGACCCTGATTCAAAACAAAATAAATAAAAAGGGCTGTGAGTGTAGCTCGGAGGTATAATGTCCTGGGTTCAATCCCTAGAATCCCTAGTACCACACACACAAAAAAATCTGGCAGGAGGTCTAACTCTCTTGGTTAATGTTTGTCAAATGTGGTTTGCTGCAACCATACCTAGAGATAGGATATTGGCCAAATGGCTCACTGTGCGTAAGGACCTCCAGGAGTCTAAATCTTCAATAATCTTCAATATCTTTCTTGCCTCTGTTGAGAGACTTTGTGTGTGTGTGTGTGTGTGTGTGTGTGTGTGTGTGTGTGTGTTTGCGGTACTGGGGATTGAACCAGGGGCGTTCTACCTCTGAGCTGCACCCCAGCCCTATTTTTTATTCTTTACTTTGAAACCAGGTCTCACTAAGTTGCGGAGGGCCTCACTAAGTAGCTGAGGCTGGCCGCCAACCCGGATCCTCCGGTCTCAGCCTCCCAAGTACTGGGATTACAAGCATGCGCCACCACGCCCGGCTGAGAGACTTTTTTTTTTTTTTTTTGGTGGTACTGGGGGGTTGAACCCAGGGGCATTCTACCTCCGAGCTATACCCTCAGCCCTATTTTTTATTCTTTATTTTGAAACAGGGTCTCACTAAGTTGCGGAGGGCCTCACTAAGTAGCCAAGGCTGGCTGCGAACCTGCAATCCTCCTGTCTCTGCTTCCCAAGTACTGGGATTACAAGCGTGCGCCACCACGCCCAGCTTGAGAGACTTTTAAATTACACTATTTTTTTTTTTAATACTGGGAATTGAACCCAGAGGCATTCTACCTCCAAACCACATCCCCAGTCCTTCTTTTTTTTATTCTTTATTTTGAAACAGGGTCTCACTAAGTTGCAGAGGGCCTCACTAAGTAGCTGAGGCTGGCCTGGAACCTGCAATCCTCCTGTCTCAGCCTCCCAAGTACTGGGATTACAAGAGTGTGCCACCACGCCTGGCTAAATGACACTAATATTTTTAATAATACAAGCAACAAAAATTTAGGTGTGTTTTGTTTTGTGTGGGTACTGGGAATTGAACCCAGGGGCATTCTACCTCCAAGCTATACTCCCAGCCCTTTTTATTTTTATTTTTTTATTTTTTAATTTTTTTTATTTTTTTTATTTTTTTGCGGTACCGGGGATGGAACCCAGGGGCATTCTACCTTCGAGCTACACCCCCGGCCCTATTTTTTATCCTTTATTTTGAAATCGGGTCTCACGAAGTTGCGGAGGGCCTCACGAAGTAGCTGAGGCTGGCTGCGAACCTATGATCCTCCTGTCTCCGCCTCCCAAGTATTTGGATTACAGGCATGCACCATCATGCCCAGCTACAATTTTTAAAAATATTACCCATTGAGCTGCCAGCTCTGAAGTAGTGAGGACTGAAATGATATCATCACCACCCTTCACTGACAAATAGGGATGCAAAGAGCTGGCAGAGCAGTGCCCGTCACAAAGCATATGGCAGCTTCGGGTTGTGCTTGACTGTGGCAGAGGGCAGGACCCCGGACTTGTCTGTGAGATTAGCCCTGGGCCATTGGTCTATGAGATTTTGGTTTTTTTGTTTTGTTTTGTTTTTTGTGGGGTTTTTTTTGGGGGGGGGTACTGGGGATTGAACCCAGAGGCATTCTACCTCCAAACTACATCCCCAGCCCAATTTTATTTTTTATTTGGAAACAGGGTCTCACTAGGTTGCCTTGCTAAGTTGCCAAGGCTGGCTTTGGACTTGCAATCCTCCTGTCTCAGCTTCTCAAGTACTGGGATTGCAAGTGTGCGCCACCACACTCTGCGTCTCTGAACTTTTGGAAGGCAGAGGTGTCTTTCATATCGCCTTCTGCTTACACATAAATGTCTTCTAGTATGTGAATATCTGTATATAAGTTGTTTCTTTTTTTCCTACTTCATTGAAATATAGATTCTCCACCCTTCCTTCCACCCCTCCCACTCTCAGTACTTACTTAAAAAAAAAAAGCCGGGCGTGGTGGGCACACTTGTAATCCTAGTACTTAGGAGGCTAAAACAGGAGGATCACAGGTTCGAGGACATCCTCAGCAATTTAGTGAGGCTCTAGCAACCTAGGGAGACCCTGTTTCCAAATAAGAAATAAAATTGATCTGGGGGTGTAGCTCAGAGGTAGAATGCCTCTGGGTTTAATTCCCAGTACCACACACACACACAAAAAACAACAGGTGTGGTGGTGCATGCCCTAATCCCAGTACTTGGGAGCCTGAAACAGGAGGTTCAGGGCCAGCCTCAGCAATTTAGGGAAACTCTCAGCAACTTAGTGAGACCCTGTTTCAAAACAAAAAATTAAAAGGTTTGGGGGTGTAGCTCGGGAGTAGAATGCCCCTGTACCCCAGTACCCCCCCCACGCACACACATGTACACATAGCAGCTTTACTGAAATATAACTCATATGCCACACAATTCATCCACACTCAGTGTACAGTTCCGTGCTGTTTTTGTACATTCACAGGGTCGCATGCATCCCCTGTCAGTTGGGGACACTGTGATCACCTCAAGGGAACCCTGGACCTACTACCAGTCAGGCAGTCACGTGTCTGCTTTCAGTCTTGAAGGATTTAGAGTAGATGTTTCCTAAAAATGAAATCACATAACACATGGTCTTTTGTGCTTGGTTTCTTTCACTTAGCATAATGTTTTCAGAGTCCATTTATGTTGAAGCATGCATTAATACTTCATTTCTTTTTATTGTGGAATAATAAAGCATTATATAGGCAGACTACTAAGTTTTTAATGTATTCATCAGTTAACGGTTGTTCGAATTCTTTGCACTTTTCTCGGTCATGATGAATAAAACTACCACGAACATTTGTGTACACGTTTTTATGTGGTAACATGTTTGCAGTTCTCTTGAGGATATACCAAGGAGTGGAACTGCTGGGCCATATGGTGGCTCCATGTTTAGCTGTTGGAGGAACTGCCAAATGTTGTCCAGAGTGGCTACACGATCTTACATTTCCACCAACAATGAATGTATGAGAGATCAGTTTCTACTACCAGTTTTTGTTATTGTCTGCCTTTTTTATTATAGCCCTCTCACTGGATATGAAGTGGTATCACATTGTGGGTTTTTTTTTTCCCCTTTGTGGTACTAGGGATGGAATCCAGGGCATTCTACCTTTGAACTACACCCCCAGCCCTGTTTTTTTTTTGTTTGTTTTTTTTTTTGCGGTACCGGGGATTGAACCCAGGGGCGTTCTACCTCCGCGCTACACCCCCGGCCCTATTTTTTTATGCTTTATTTTGAAACCAGGTCTCACGAAGTTGCGGAGGGCCTCACTAGGTAGAGAGAGAGAGAGAGAGAGAGAGAGAGAGGAGAGAGAGAGAGATCATGTGCGCATGCGCGCACTGAGGTTGGCCGCGAACCCGGATCCTCCAGTCTCCGCCTCCCAAAGTACTGGGATTACAAGCGTGCGCCACCACGCCCGGCTTATTTTTTAATTTTGAAACAGGGTCTCACTAAGTTGCAGAGGACCTCACTAAGTTGCTAAGGCTATCCTCGAACCTGCGATCCTCTTGTCTCAGCCTCCCAGTTACTTGGATTACAGGCGTGTATCACCACACCCGGCTCGCACTGTGGTTTTGATTCTTATATCCCAAGGGATTAATGACACTGAACGCCTTTTCATGTGCTCATTGGCCATTTGTGCATCTTCTCTGGAGAAATGTCTATTCAGATCCTTTGCTTGTTTTTTTTTTCTTTTTAGTTGGGTTGTCTTTTTTTTTTTTTGCGGTACTGGGAATTGAACCCAGGGGCATTCTACCTCCGAGCTACACCCCCAGCCCTATTTTTTATTCTTTATTTTGAAACAGGGTCTCACTAAGTTGCAGAGGACCTCACTAAGTATCTGAGGCTGGCTACGAACCTGCGATCCTCCTGTCTCAGCCTCCCAAGTACTGGGATTACAAGCGTGCGCCACCACGCCCGGCTGGGTTGTCATTTTTTATTGGATTGTAAGAGTCTTATAGAGTCGAGAGATAAGCCCCTTACAATATATAGATATGTGGCTTGCAAGTATTTTCACTTTGATTTCTTTCTTCCTTTTTTGGGGGGGAGGGGGTTCTGGGATTCAGACCCAGGGCCTTGCCCATACTAGGCAAGGATTCTACCACTGAGCTACATTTCTGGGGGTTTTGCCATGCTGGGGATTGAAGACCCTGCCCTTTTTTTGTGTGTGTGGTACTGGAAATTGAACCCAGGGGCATTCTACCTCCAGGCTACTCCCCCAGCCCTTTTTATCTTATATTTTGAAACAGGGTCACCAGGTATGGTGGCACACATTTGTAATATCAGTACTTAGGAGGCTGAGAAGGGAGGATTGCAGGTTCACAGCTAGCCTCAGCAACTTAACAAGGCCCTCCCCAACTTAGTGAGACCCTGTTTCAAAATATAAAATAAAATAGGGCTGGGGGTAGAGCTCAGAGGTAGAATGCCCCTGGGTTCAATCCCCAGTACCATATAAAGGAAGAAAGACAGAAGGAAAGAAGGAAGGAAGGAAGACTGTCTCACTAAGTTGCTGAGGCTAGCCTGGAATGCTGTCTTAGCCTCCCAAGTACTGGGATTACAGGCATGAGCCACCATGCCCGGCTCCCCCTTTTTGTCTGCCTTTTTTATTATAGCCCTTTCACTGGATATGAAGTGGTATCGCATTGTGGGGTTTTTTTTTTCCTTTGTGATACTGGGGATGGAATCCAGGGCATTGTGGCATTGTGTGTGTGTGTGTGTGTGTGTGTGTGTGTGTGTGTGTTTTAGGGATTGAACTCAGAGGTATTCTACTTCCGAGCTCCACCCCCAGCCCTTTTTATTTTTTATTTTGAAACAGGGTCTCACTATGTTGCTGAGAGTCTCTCTAAGTTGCTGAGGCTGATCTTGATCTTGAACCTGTGATCCTCCTGTTTCAGCCTCCCAAGTACTGGAATTACAGGTGTGGGCCACCACACCCGGCTTCCTTTTTTTTTTTTTTTTTTTTGGTACTGGGGATCGAACCCAGGGGCATTCTACCCCTGAGCTCCACTTCCAGCCCTTCTTATTTTTCATTTTGAAACAGGGACATGCTAAATTGCTAAGGCTGGCTTCAAACCTACAATCCTCCTGTTTTAGCCTCCCAAGTACTGTGATTACAGGTGTGCACCACTGCACCTAGCTAGACTATTTTTTGGAGCAGTTTTAGGTTCACTGAAAAATTGAGCAGAAGCCAGGCGCATGCCTGTAATCCCAGTGACTCAGAAAGCTGAAGCAGGAGGATGGCAAGTCTGAGGCCAGCCTGCGCAACTTAGCAAGACCCTATCGCAAAATAAAAAAAATTTTAAAAAGGGCTGGGGTGTAACTCAGTGATAAAGCACCCCTGGATTCAACCCCTCAGTGTTAAGAAAAAAAACAACTGAGCAGAAAGTAGGTCCCTTATGTCCCCTGCTACTACCCCCCCCAGCCTCCCTCACTATCTGTATTTTTTTCACTTTCTTCTTATTTTTGTAATTTTTTGTTTTTTTCTGATGCTGGGGATTGAGCCCAGAGCCTCTCACATGCTAAACATATTATCTACCACTGAGCTACACCCTTGGCCACCCAAGGGTGACATTTGAAACACAAAAGTTTCAAATTTTGATGAAGTCCAACTTTTCTGTTTAGTCTTGTGTCATTGTGCTTTTGGTGTCTGCTGTGGTTGGGGTGTGGTTTGTCTCCCAAGGGTCCATGTGTCGGAGCCTTGGTCCTCAATGTAATGGTGCTGGTGCTAGTGTGAACATTTTTTTAAATGGTACTAGGAAGCTGGGTGTGGTGGCCTAGTTCTTGGAAGGCTGAGACAGGAGGATTGTAGGTTCGAGGGCAGCCTCAGCAAGTAGTGAGACTCTCATCAACCTAGTGAGACCCTGTTTCCAAATAAAAATAAAATAGGGAGGTAGAATGCCCCTGGGTTTAATCCCCAGTGCCACGAAAAAAAAATAGTACTAGAGACTGAACCCTGGTATGTCTGAGCTATACCCCCAGCCCTTTTTACTTTTTATTTTGAAACAGCATCTTGCTAAGTCACCGCAAATTGGCCTTGAACTACAGACATGCACCACCACGCCCAGTGGGTGTGAACCTTTAAGAGGTGGGGCCTATTGGGAGGTCCTCACCCAATAGTATGCCCTTACATGGGGTCCAAGTCTCTCTCTCTCTCTCTCTCTCTCTCTCTCTCTCTCTCTCTCTCTCTCTCTGGCTTCTTGTTTCAAGAGGTGAGCATTTCTTCATGTACATGCTCCTGCCATTGCTGTGAGGTAGGAGACAAAGAAGAGGGGGCTCACCAGAACTTGAACCATGTTGTTTGGATTTTCAGCTTACAAGACTGTGAGCTAAATAAACCTCTTTTCTTCATAAATAGCTTGTCTCAGGTATTTATTTATAGCAATGAAAAATGCACTATTTAAGCCCCGCGTGGTGGCGCATGCTTGTAATCCCAGTATGTGGGAGCCGGAGACCGGAGGATCCGGGTTCACGGCCCTCTGCAACTTCGCAAGACCCGGTTTTAAAATAAAGTATAAAAAATAGGGCCGGAGGTGTAGCTCAGAGGTAGAACGCCCCCCTGGGTTCAATCCCCAGTACCGCAAAAAAAAATGCACTATTTAAGAAGCAATGAAAAATGGACTATCTAAAAAAACTAAAGTCACAAAGATTTACTCCTGTGTTTTCTTCTAAGGGTTTTATAATTTTATCTCTTAGATTTAGATCTATGACCAACTTTTTTTTTTTTTTTTTTTGCAGTACCGGGGATTGAACCCAGGGGCATTCTACCTCCGAGCTACACCCCTGGCCCTATTTTTTTTTTTATCCTTTATTTTGAAACCAGGTCTCACGAAGTTATGGAGGGCCTCACTAAGTAGCTGAGGCTGGCAGCGAACCCAGATCCTCCGGTCTCCGCCTCCCAAGTACTGGGATTACAAGCGTGCGCCACCATGCCCGGCTTGTGACCAACTTTTTTTGCTTGTTTGTTTTCTGGTATTGGTGAATAAACCCAGAAATGCTCTAAAAGGCTGGGGATATAGCTCAGAGTTAGAATGCCTCTGAGTTCAATTCCCAGTACAAAAAAAAGAGAAAGAAACAGTCTTGTTAAGTTGCTGAGGATCTTGTTAAGTTGCTGAGAATCTTGTTAAATTGCTGAGGCTGGCCTCAAACCTGCAATTCTCTTGTCTCAGCCTCCCAAGTACTAGAATTACAGGCATGTACCATTGCACCTGGCTTTGTGTTTTCATTTTTGTATTATAAAATAAGTTTATAGCTGGGCATGGTAAGCACATACTTGTAATCCCAGGACTTGGGAGGCTGAGACAGGAAGATCGCAGGTTCAAAGCCAGCCTCGACAATTTAGGGAGGCTGTCAGCAACCTAGTGAGACCCTGTTTCCAAATAAGAAATAAAATTGGGCGTGGGGATGTAGCTCAGAGGTAGAATACCTCTGGGTTTAATCCCAAATACCAATAAAATAAAATGTTTATTAATAGTAATGTTATATAGTTTATTCCTGATATTTGATGTTACAAACTTTAGGGTCTTTGAGATATGCAGGACCCTTGTATGTAACTCGCATAAACCTCATTATTTGAGCTTTTTTTTTTTTTTTTTTTTTTTTTTTTTTTTTTTTTTTTTTTTTTTTTTTTTTTTTTTTTTTTTTTTTTTTTTTTTTTTTTTTTTTTTTTTTTTTTTTTTTTTTTTTTTTTTTTTTGCGGTACCAGGGATTGAACGCAGGGGCGTTCTACCTCCGCGCTACACCCCCGGCCCTATTTTTTTATGCTTTATTTTTGAAACCGGGTCTCACGAAGTTGCAGAGGGCTTCACTAGGTAGAGAGAGAGATACAGGGGGAGAGAGAGAGAGAGAGAGAGAGAGATAAAGCACGCGCGCCCGCGCATGCGCGCTGAGGTTGGCCGCGAACTAGGATTCTCCGGTCTCCGCCTCCCAAAGTACTGGGATTACAAGCGTGCGCCACCATGCCCAGCTATTTGAGCTTTCTTAATCACTTTCATAATTTCTTTGTTTCTTCTACAAAGACCTGTTATATGCCTTCCATAGATGTGTCCAGTAAATGGAGGAACAAACTAGGACAAAAGCTGTACTTTTTTTTTTTTTTTTTTGCGGTACCGGGGATTGAACGCAGGGGCGTTCTACCTCTGCGCTACGCCCCCGGCCCTATTTTTTATACTTTATTTTGAAACCGGGTCTCACGAAGTTATGGAGGGCCTCACTAAGGAGAGAGAGAGGAGAGAGCGCACGTGCGTGCTGAGGCTGGCCGCGAACCCGGATCCTCCGGTCTTCGCCTCCCAAAGTACTGGGATTACAAGCGTGCGCCACCACGCCCAGCATCTGTACATTTTTGTAATCTACACATTTTGCACATAAGATACATTTCTTTTTTGTGTGTGTGTGGTACAGGGGATTGAACCCAGGGACATTCTACCTCTGAGCTACACCTCTAGCCCTCTCTTATTTTTTATTTTGAAACAGGGTCTCACTGAGTTGCTGAGGGCCTTGCTAAGTTGCTGAGACTGTCCTCGAACCTGCAAACCCTCCTGTCTCAGCCTCCCAAGTACTGGGGTGCGCCTGTAATCCCAGTACTTGGGAGGCTGAGACCGGAGGATCCTTGTTTGCGGCTAGCCTCAGCTACATAGTGAGGCCCTCCGCAACTTAGTGAGACCCTGTTTCAAAATAAAGAATAAAAATTAGGGCTGGGGTGTAGCTTGGAGGTAGAATGCCCCTGGGTTCCGTCCCCGGTACTGCAAAAGAAAAAGAAAAATAGAGGCTCCTTATAAGGATTTTTATTGGAATTGGCAGTTCCTCACTGCCGGTTACCTGTTTGTATTATGAGGAACCTCTTCTTCATGGCCCTGCAAGGGTTCCGGGATCCGTGAGGCTGCAGTGAGGCAGGCAGCAGCGGTTACCCAGTGTGTCAACCTCTTCCTCCCTATGCTACTGCAAACAGCAACCTTAGCTGCCATGCTTCCTCGGTCTTCCTGGATCCTGTTATAATCAAACTGTACCGCACAATTTCAATGCCTGTGTTTGTGTTTGAGAAACATTGGATTAAGGCATTACTCGGAATGTACATAAGCTTCTGATTACAGAGGAGTGCTGGCTGTAAGTGATAATCCGATCTTAAGAAAATACAATTGATTTTTTTACCCAGATGCCTGCTCTTTAGCTAGTAGGACAGGACATACCCTTAGTTACTTCCTGTTGGTAAGTAGGAGAGAGTAGTTCGGAACAGTTTTATCTGTATTTACTTTTTTTTGGGGAACTAGAGATTGAACCCAGGGGCATTCTACCTTCAAGCTACACCTCCATAGAATGCCCCTGGGTTCAATCCCCGGTCCCCCCCCCAAAAAAAAACTATACCTCCAGCCCTTTTTTATTTTGAAACAGGGTCTCACTGTTTCAAATAGGTCTTGCTAAGTAGCTGAAGCTGTCCTTGAACCTGCGATCCTTCTATCTCAGCCTCCCAAGTACTAAGATTACAAGTGTACACCACCATGCCCAGTTCTGTATTTATTTTTACTTCTAAAAATAAAGAAAAAAGGATAAGGAGAGGAAAGAAGAGAGAGGACCCCCCCAAGACATTAATAGAGTTTTAAAAGAATGGTACAAGAATTTGGCCAGGAGTGGGGATTTCTTTCCCACTCAGTTTTTCTCAGTACTTTTGTGGCCTCTTTCAACCATTAGGGGAATGGTTGATCCCTTGAAATCAGCAGATCTCCCCCAATCCTCAAAGTACATTGTGTTAACTTGGATTTGATATCGCCTCTTCATTGTGTGTCTCTTGTTGCGAGTCATCTCAGATTTTGCAGGGGAACTAGGGGTTGAACCCAGGGGCATTCTACTCTACGCTATACCCCCAACCCCTTTTGTTTTTTACTTTGAAATGGGGTCTTACTAAGTTACTGAATATTGGTCTCTAACATGTAATCCTCCTGTCTCAGCCTCCTAAGGACAGGGATTACAGGAGTGCACCACGATGCTGGCCTATCTCTGATCCTTTATGGAGGAAACAGGATCTGATATGCATAAATGAATTTATCAATGTAAACTGAAAAGCTTGAGGAAAAATCTTCCAAATCTTAATTTGTTACAAAGAATTTTAGCAGGCATGTTGGCACACGTCTGTAATCAACTTAGCAAGGCTCTCAGCAACTTAGCAAGACCCTATTTCCAAATAAAAAACAAAATAGGGCTAGAGTTGTGGCTCAGAGGCTCAGAATAGAATGCCTCCTGGGTTCAATCCCCAGTAACACACACGCACACACGCACACACACACACATCTTTCATAATACTGTAATTGAGCCAGGTTTGGTGGCACACACTTGTAATCCCAGTACTTAGGAGGCAGAGATAGGAGGATCGCAGGTTTGCGACCAGCCTCAGCTACTTATAAGGCCTTCCGCAACTTAGTGAGACCCTTTTTCAAAATAAAGAATAAAAAATAGGGCTGGAGCTGGGTGTGGTGGCGCACACCAGTAATCCCAGTACTTGGGAGGCAGAGACCGGAGGATCCGGGTTCACGGCCAGCCTCAGCTCCTTAATGAGGCCCTCCGCAACTTCGTGAGTCCCGGTTTCAAAATAAAGGATAAAAAATAGGGCCGGGGGTGTAGCTCAGAGGTAGAATGCCCCTGGGTTCAATCCCCAGTACCTTAAATAATAATAATAATGATAATGATAATAATAATGCTGTAATTGAGACAGTAATGGACAGGTTAAAATTTTTTCAGCTCTCTTCACTTTTTTTTTCTTTTTTTTTTTGCGGTACCGGGGATTGAACGCAGGGGCGTTCTACCTCCGAGCTACATCCCCCGCCCTATTTTTTTATACTTTATTTTGAAACCGGGTCTCACAAAGTTGCGGAGGGCCTCACTAGGTAGAGAGAGAGATAGAGACAGGGAGAGAGAGAGAGACAGAGAGAGAGAGCTGAGGCTGGCCGCGAACCCAGATCCTCCGGTCTCCGCCTCCCAAAGTACTGGGATTACAAGCGTGCGCCACCACGCCCGGCACGCAGGGATGTTCTACCTCCGCGCTATACCCCCGGCCCTATTTTTTATACTTTATTTTGAAACCGGGTCTCACGAAGTTGCGGAGGGCCTCACTAAGTAGAGAGAGAGAGCTGAGGCTGGCCGCGAACCCGGATCCTCCGGTCTCCACCTCCCAAAGTACTGGGATTACAAGCGTGCGCCACCACGCCCAGCTT
Organism: Glis glis; assembly: GCA_004027185.1. Taxonomy (NCBI): domain Eukaryota; kingdom Metazoa; phylum Chordata; class Mammalia; order Rodentia; family Gliridae; genus Glis; species Glis glis. Next base: position 15,324 of record PVJS01039324.1, read on the forward strand.
AGCTCTCTTCACTTTTAACCTTCCAAAGCAACTCATTTTTATCAAGCTCGTCCAAGCAAATCTAGATCCTTCCCTAGCTTCCTTGAACACACAGCTGTTGGCTTCTCAGTAAGGTTAATTATTGCTGACTTCCTGAAAAGAATTGAAGATGCAAATAGTGAGCTGTTATTACTGTCATGTTAGAAAGTAAAAGCCAAGCCGGGCGTGGTGGCGCATGCTTGTAATCCCAGTACTTTGGGAGGCAGAGACCAGAGGATCCGGGTTCGCGGCCAGCCTCAGCTCTCAATCTCTCTCTCTCTCTCTCCCTGTCTCTCTCTCTCTCCTTAGTGAGGCCCTCCGCAACTTCGTGAGACCCGGTTTCAAAATAAAGGATAAAAAATAGGGCCAGGGGTGTAGCACGGAGGTAGAACACCCCTGGGTTCAATCCCCAGTACCGCAAAAAAAAAAAAGAAAGTAAAAGCCAAGCTGGGTGTAGTGGCGCACACTTGTAATCCCAGTATTTGGGAGGCTGAGACCACAGGATCTGGGTTTGCGGCCAGCCTCAGCTACTTACTGAGATCTCCACAACTTAGTGAGACCCTGTTTCAAAATAAAGAATAAAAAATAGGGCTGGGGGTATAGCTTGGAGGTAGAATGCCCCTGGGTTCAATCCCCGGTACCGCAAAAAAAAAGGAAGTAAAAGCCATTAGAGCTAAAATATGATAAACCCTACTGACCAGGATCTAGTCAAGTTTCCAAGAGTGGGTTTGGATTCACTTCGAAATACCTGAGAAAAAGATGATGGTCTCTCCCAACCTCACCTTCATGAGTATCTCTTAGTATAAATAGTCTGTGGTGAGTTCTTTCTGTTTTTGTTTGTTTGTGTTGGGGTGGCTGAGTGTGGTACTGGGAATTGAACCCAAGGGCATTCTACCTCCGGGCTACACTCCCAGCCCTATTTTTTTTTTTTTTTTGCAGTACCAGGGATTGAACCCAGGGGCGTTCTACCTCCGCGCTACACCCCCAGCCCTATTTTTTTATACTTTATTTTGAAACGAAACCAGGTCTCACGAAGTTGCGGAGGGCCTCACTAAGTAGAGAGAGAGAGACAGAGACAGAGACAGGGAGAGAGAGAGAGAGAGAGAGAGCGAGCTGAGGCTGGCCACGAACCTGGATCCTCTGGTCTCCGCCTCCCAAAGTACTGGGATTACAAGCGTGTGCCACCATGTCCAGCCCTATTTTTTTATTCTTTATTTTGAAACAGGGTCTCACCAAATTGCAGAGGGCCTCACTAAGTAGCTGAGGCTGGGCAAACCCGGATCCTTCTGTCTCAGCCTCCCAAGTACTGGGAGTGGAGTGGAGGGAGTGGAGAATTTGGAAATGAATACAATTTTTTCTAAGAGATATATAATATGTGTATTTTTAAGGAGGCAACACAATAGTAATGAGTGTTTGCCCTTGTCAGGGGGCAAGTGTGGGCCATCTTTCAGACTAAAGCTCTGAAAAGGATTTTGGCATCTGGCCATTCAAATAAGTTTCTATTGAAGCTTTATCATCTGGATAAAGAAAAAAAACCCTCCTGGATGGGATAATTATGGTTTTGTTTCTTAATCAGAAACTAAGGAATAGTCAGGGGTATTCCAGGATCCACAGTTTAATTCATAATTAAATGGAACAGTTAGCCAATAGTTGCAACATATGCTCAGCATACAACCTCTTCAGGCAACAGCTACTGTAAATAGTGACTCGCCTCCTTTTCTTTCTTTTTTTTTTTTTTTTGCGGTACTGGGGATTGAATCCAGGGGCGTTCTACCTCCGCGCTACACCCCCGGCCCTATTTTTTATACTTTATTTTGAAACCTGGTCTCATGAAGTTGCAGAGGGCCTCACTAAGTAGAGAGAGAGAGAGAGAGAGAGAGAGACAGGGAGAGAGAGAGAAAGAGAGAGACCTGAGGCTGGCCGTGAACCCAGATCCTCCGGTCTCTGCCTCCCAACATACTGGGATTACAAGTGTGCGCCACCACGCCCAGCACCTCCTTTTCTTAAGTAGGTTAACAGACGTATAAAGATGATTTAGCTCTTTGGAAAAGTCATATGTATATATGTATGATGATGTGATAAGAGTCGTACTATATACCCAGCTACTGTCCCAAATAAAACTGTAATTAGAAAAAAGATTAAGCCGGGTGTGGTGGCGCACGCTTGTAATCCCAGAATTTGGGAGGCTGAGACAAGAGGATCATAGGTTCAAGACCAGCCTCAGCAATTTAGTGAGACCCTGTTTCAAAATAAAAAAATAAAATAGGGCTGGGGGTGTAGCTCAGAGATAGAATGTGCCTGCGTTCAATCCCCAGTACAAAAAAAAAAAAAAGAAAGAAAAGAAAAAAGAAGATTATTAGGTTTATTTACTTTTTTTTTTTTTTGCAGTACTAGGGATTGAACCCAGGGACATTCTACCTCCGAGCTACACCCCCAGCCTTATTTTTAATTCTCTATTTTGAAACAGAGTCTCACTAAGTTGTGGAGGGCCTCACTAAGTAGCTGAGGCTGGCCGCGAACCCGGATCCTCCGGTCTCAGTCTCCCAAGTACTAGGATTACAAGTGTGTGCCACCACACCCAGCTTTGGTTTATTTTTTTCTTTTGTTACATATTGCTTATAAATTTGACTTTTGAGACATTTAAAAAATAGTCTTAAAGCCGGGTGTGGTGGCGCACGCTTGTAATCCCAGTACTTGGGAGGCTGAGACAGGAGGATCCGGGTTCGCGGCCAGCCTCGGCTACTTTGTAAGGCCCTCAGCAACTTAGTGAGACCCTGTTTCAAAATAAAGAATAAAAAATAGGGCTGGGATGTATCTCGGAGGTAGAATGCCCCCTGGGTTCAATCCCCAGTACTGCAAAAATAAATAAATAAATAAATAAAAAATAATTTTAAACCGGGCATGGTGGCGCACGCCTATAATCCCAGTACTTGGGAGGCTGAGACAGGAGGATTGCAGGTTCAAGGACAACCTCAGCATGTAGTGATGCTCTCATCAACTAGTAAGACCCTGTTTCAAAAATATATATAATAATAATAGGACTGGGAGTGTAGCTCAGTGATAGAATTCCCCTGGGTTCAATCCCCAGTACCAATAAATAAATAAATAATCAATCAATCTTGACGTGGTGGCACACACCTGTAATCCCAGTACTTGGGAGGCTAGGCCAGGAGGATTGCAGGTTCGAGGCCAGGCTCAGCAACTTAGCAAGACCCTCAGCAATGCAGTGAGACCCTGTTTCAAAATAAAATAAAGGGCTGGTGGTATAGATCAGAGGTAGAATGCCCCTGGGTTAGCCAGGCTTGGTGGTACACACCTGTAATCCCAGTACTTGGGAGGCTGTCTGTACTATCTTTTTTTTTTTTTTTTTGCAGTACCAGGGATTGAACACAGGGGCGTTCTACCTCCGCGCTACGCACCCAGCCCTATTTTTTATACTTTTATTTTGAAACCGGGTCTCACGATGTTGCGGAGGGCCTCACTAAGGAGAGGGAGAGAGAGAAAGAGAGAGAGAGAGAGCTGAGGCTGGCCGCAAACCCGGATCCTCCGGTCTCCGCCTCCCAAAGTACTGGGATTACAAGCGTGCGCCACCACGCC
>PVJS01039325.1:0-18948 GCA_004027185.1 Glis glis
TGGTACTGGGGATGGAACCCAGGGGCATTCTACCTCGATCTACACCCCCAGCCCTACTCTTTATTTTTTATTTTGAAACAGGATCTCACTAAGTTGTGGAAGGCCTCACTAAGTAGCTGAGGCTGGGCACAAACCTGCAATCCTCTTGTCTCAGCCTCCCAAGTACTGGGATTACAGGTGTGCACCACCACACCTGGCTGGGACAAATGATTTTTGACTTCTCAGTTAAGACCTTAGAATCTGTTTCCTTACCTGTAAAATGCAGATAATCTCTTAGAGTTTTGTGAGAATTAGTAAAACAATTCATATAAAGGTTTTAGCATAGTATCTACATTTAGGAAGAGCTCAATAAATGTTAATGACTATTTCTACTACAACTGGTTGGAAGACAGTAGTGATGGGCATCATAGCAGAAGTAGTAGTAATAATATAAACTGTCAGCTATCACTTGCCATTAGTGTTTCCTATTGCTGTGTCCCAAATCTTTCCACAAATGTGGTGATAAACTGAAATATGTTTTCTCAATAGTTCTGATTATACACTGAAAAGCTGAGAAAAATGAAACTAGAGTCACCATATTTGAAATCACTGTCAATCTTTGTTACGTATCAGCCAATCTTCGCAATTATGTGCCTAGGTGCAGATATATCCTGCTCTGGATTCACCTGGGTAAAAGAAACATTGACCGGCCAGAAGGAAAAATGGATGTCTCCATTTTTCTCATTACATTTTGTTTTGCTTTGTTTTTAGAATTAGGAGACAGAGAGTTTAGGGCAAAGTTGCATTAAACCTTTCTCATTCAAAGACAGAGTTGGAGCCGGACGTGGTGGCGCACGCTTGTAATCCCAGTACTTAGGAGGCTGAGACAGGAGGATCTGAGTTCACAGCCAGCCTCAGCTACTTAGTGAGGCCCTCCACAACTTAATGAGACCCTGTTTCAAAATAAAGAATAAAAAATAGGGCTGGGGGTGTAGCCTGGAGGTAGAATGCCCCTGGGTTCAATCCCCAGTACCACCAAAAAAAAAAAAAAAAAAAAAAGACAGAGTTGGGATGGGAAAACTTTGGGAAGGAAGGAAGATATAAAAGGTACTATTCCTGATGAGCTAGACAGGAAAAAGTAAAAAGAAGGGTAAAGAGGTGCAAAGGGGTCCAAGATGGGGAGGAAAGTTGTTAAGTAGCAGAAGGGGGGTGTTATGATTTGGATATGGGGTGTTCCCCCAGACAAGCTCATGTGTGGGCAATGCAACAATATTCAGAGATGAAATAAATGGATCAGGGCTCTAATCTCATCAGTGGATGAACCCATTGATGGATTAATAATTTGAATGGACTTACTGGGTAGTAATTATAGGCAGGTAGGGTGGCTGAAGGAGGCAGGTCACTGGGGACTATTTATCTATCCCTGTCCCCTCCTGCCCGCCTGCTTCCCAGATGCCCCAGCAGCTTCGTTCTGCCATGCCCTGCTGCCATGATGGCCAACTATGGACTGAACCTCTGAAACCCATGAGTCAAAATAAAATAAAAATTTTCTCCCTCTAATTTTTTTTTTTTTTTTTTTGGTACTGGGGATTGAACCCAGGGGCATTCCACCTGCAAGTATACATCCAGCCCTTTGTGTTTATTTTGAAACAGAGTCTCACTAAGTTGCTGAGGCTGGCCTTGAACCTGCAATCGTGTCTCAGCCTCCCAAGTACTTGGACTGTAGGTGTGAACCACCTCGCCTGGCTCTTTTCAGGTATTTTGGTCACAGTGATGAAAAAGCGAATACAGAGGGAAAATGGCAGCAATTGGCACAAAGAAAGAAGGAAGAAGGGGAAGAAGGAATGGAAAAATGGAGGAGGAAAAGTAAGTATGGGGAAAATTTGCTCAATGCTGTAGCAGAGTCTTCAATGCTGTCCTTAATATATATTGGAATGAATGAAAGAATGAGCCAACTAATCTCCATAAAATGCTCATGAAACTTGCTTATCCACTTCAAAAACAGCAATACACTGTCTACATTCCTTATTTCTAGAGGAAGATTATTTACTTCACTAGACCCACTACAGAATTATTTCTGTCTCTTAGTCAATAGATCACCTTTGTACCTAAATTGATCTTTAAAAGAAAGACCATCACTGAGAAATTCAAGAATCCAGTGGGTCTAATGATAATACCTATTTTTCCTGCTGACATAATTGTGAGTTCCTTAGTCTGAATATTGCTACTGACAAAATACATGACTGTTCAACACATAGCAATTGTTTTAGGTTCACAGACAAGATAACAGAGGCAAATGTACTTTTAAAAAGTATAAAATGGTATACGATCACAGAGTGAGATTATTGAAGATGTTCATCATAAAATACAGTGACTATATGCTAAGGGAATGGAATCCATTTTTAGCCAAAGCATTTCCTACCATTTTGGCAGGAAGAAACTTTCCCTTTAATGTGTCTTTAAGAAAGGAAACTTGTCCTTTCCTTGCCTTTAACTGCACAGCCAGGATTTCGATGTTGATTTTCTAGAGCCCCCTGCCCTTCCGTGTTGACCGCAGCTGTGGCAGCTTTGGTATCCTCTCCATCAAAATGATTTTCCACAGTTATAACCCATTGCACCACATCATCACATTTTTTTGTATAGAGCAGCAATTGCTACTTGAATGGAATAATGGTTATTTATGCCTTGCCAAATGCTTTTCGGAGCTTGAGTCTGATCTGTTTCCTACTCAACTGACCAGAGTTCTGTTGACTTAAAAGTGCTGATGGTCAAACCCGGGGCCTGTTAGAGCCTTGTGGACAGAACAATAGAGTACATGAACTTGGATGGGGGTGGGAATTGCATCTTTAGTTTACTAACCTCTAACCAAAATACAGCATTTCTTTCGATTATGAATGTGGTCAACAAGTTATGGTAGTTATTAGCAGTATCTGTGACTCTGCCACCAAAAGAAATTACATCTATTTTCATATCACATTTAGCTGGTGATAGGAAATATATCAATACCTTGAAATATTGTTTGTGCTCATCACCACTTCAAAATTACAATAGCTAAGCCAGGTATGGTGGCGTACGCTTGTAATCCCAGTACTTGGGAGGTTGAGACCGGAGGATCCAGGTTTGCGGCCAGCCTCAGCTACTTAGTGAGGCCCTCCACAACTTAGTAAGACCCTGTTTCAAAATAAAGAATAAAAAATAGGACTGGGGGTGTAGCTCGGAGATAGAATGCCCCTGGGTTCCATCCCCAGTACCACAAAAACAAAAATCTAAAAAAAAAAATTACAGAAGCTATTAAACCACTGCCAGCTCTTATTTATGAAGCATATATTACTATATCAAATTAAATATTTTTATAACTGTCTTATAATTGATCCTTTGGTAATCCTATATCTTCCATGCCATGCATTTTAAAACATTTTGAGAAGAGGTCTACAAAATGTACTACATTGCTATATACTCTTCACTCATGGCACAAAAATATTAAGAATGCATGACTGTGGAATGTTCTAGAAAATCTTTTGATAGAATAGTTAAGTTTAGCCACTGCATTTGTCATCACCCCTTTTCCAGTATGCTCCGGCATAATGAAGCATTGTTCCAAACATTCTTAAAGCGCTTCAAATCTAGAAACTTCCACAATAAAGGTAAAGGAAGACATATCAACAGAGAACTCTGCTGGCCTACAAAGAAAGACCCAATGAGACTTTGACAGGGAGGGAGATGCTTCCATAAAACACGACAGTGCATCACCCTAAGTCCCCACAGTCACTGGTTTTCTCCGAGGGTGCCCTCCTGGCTCTTTCCTGAGACAGGTCCAGAAGTGCATCTGTGCGTACTACCTGCCAATTGTCAAGCCAGATGTCAGCCACCACAGACATGGCGGAAGGCCTCTTTCCCCCTCAGCTTCTGAGAACACTCCTTTCCTTTTCCTGGAGTAGGGCAACTTTGCTTTCCTTCGAGTACATACTTCTCCTGAAGCTCACTCAAGTAGAAACTGTTTTGTTTCTCATAGTCTACCCTTTTTAAGGATAAGGAGGAATGGTCTCTTAACTTCGTACTCCAGCTGGGTATGGTGGCACACGCTTGTAATCCCAGTACTTGGGAGGCTGAGACAGGAGGATCACAGGTTCCCCGCCAGCCTCAGCAACTTAGTGAGGCCCTCAGAAACTTAGTGACCCTGTTTCAAAATAAAAGAATAAAATAGGGCTGGGGGTGTAGTTCAGAGGTAGAATGTCCCTGGGTTCTATCCCCAGCACCACACACACACACACGCACACACACAAAAGTGCATTACTAACACAAGGCATGCAACTTCCTAATACTATTCTTTTTCTTTTGCGGTACTGGGGATTGAACTCAGGGGCATTCTACCTCCGAGCTACACCCCCAGCCCTACTTTTTATTCTTTATTTTGAGAGCTTGTTTGGAGGTTCTAGCAGGGGAGCGCAGCTACTTGTATAACCTTAACCAAAGACCAGTCCTCCTCTATTCGGGGAAGGTTATCCTCTTCAACCGAGCACGCAGCTTCAAAAGGGAGCTCGCAGCTTTGGGAGGGATGAACATGGAGCAGTGAGGGAGGAAGGGGACACCCGCCTAGCCAGCCAGATGAGCCGAATCAACCCTGGCGATCAATGGGTGACAGATGTCGCAGCCAGATCGCCCTCACATCCTATTCTTTATTTTGAAACAGGGTCTCACTAAGTTGCAGAGGGCCTCACTAAGTAGCTGAGGCCTGCCGCGAACCTGGATCCTTAGCCTCCCAAGTACTGGGATTACAAGCGTGCACCACCACACCCAGCTTGCTAATACTATTCTTTAAAAGCAGAAGTATAAATGAGGCGTGGTGGCACACGCTTGTAATCCCAGAAGGATCGCAGGTTAACAGCCAGCCTCAGCTACTTAGTGAGGCCCTCTGCAACTTAGTGAGACCCTGTTTCAAAACAAAGGATAAAAAATAGAACTGGGGGTGTTGTAGCCCAGAGGTAGAATGCCCCTGGGTTCAATCCCTGCTACCACAAAAAAAAAGCCCTTTCTCATACCTGAGTTCCCTAGGATGGGGTCAGAAGACAGTTTCTCTCCTGTCCTCAGGGTGCTAGTCTTTGACCAAAACTGATTTCTTTCCTACCAACTTGTGTCTCCTGGGTACTGGCTTTTAAGTGGCAAGCATATAGATGGACTTGGGTCTAGTAACAAAGGTATATAAGCGTCTAAGCCCCTGGGTTATTGGGTACTCAATTCCATGCGATGCCCCTGTGCATATAATAAACATGTATGCCTTTTCTACTGTTCATCTGTACATTGTCAGTTTGTTAATTCAGCAGGCTCAATTACTAAAACCTTTAGAGTGTGGAAAGGGAAATTCTCTTAGCCCCTATACCACTCTTGGCTACATACCCATGTCATTTGGGGAATTTAAACAAAAAAGATGTCTTAGCCCCACCATTTAAGAGGATGATTGAACAGACTTAGGCCTGGGCTTCCTTCTTTCTATAAAGCTCCCCCAGGGGACCCTAATGTGAAGCTTAGGCCGGAATCTGTGGTTTATTAACAGAGTCTTTTCCTGGTCAAACTTTAGTCAGGCTTCGGAACCTTCTCCTGGGCCCATCTGTGTACTTCCTTGCAAAATCCAGTTTTAGCAAAAGAACCCTGCTATGTCAGGTCAGACAGAACTCTGCTCGTTGATATTTGATCATCCTGGCCATCTCCAGTGGGAATCCTGGGAGGTCAGCTTAGCCAGAATCTCCTATTCCTGATGTCTCCTCTTAGTCATCTTCTACCCTCTACCCTCCACACTGCTCTTTAGTTATAAAGTCCCACTTGCCCATGCTGTATTCAGAGTTAAGCCCCATCTCCCCCAGCTGCAAGATCCTGCTGAGGTGGTCCCTGTACCTATCATCGAAGTCCAGAATAAAACGTCTTCCTTACTGGGTTTTAACAAGTATCAATGAATAATTTTTTCTTTAACATTACATGCTTTTCATTCCTGGGAGAATGAAAATTCAACCCTTCTTACATTTAAAAGCCAACCCACTCCCCTGTTTCTTAGATTCCAACATAATGATTTGTGAATACACACCTGTCGAGCTGTCTGGAGTTGAAATTCCCCTTTTGTCTGGAACAAGTAATGTGAACAAGTTTCAAAAAAGCCATCCCTCCATCCCGATCCAGCCCATCTTCTCAACCTCCCCCATAGGTAACCACTTTGGTTCTAGCTTTCTTTTTAAACAAATATATGCAAATCAGAATACACATTCATATTTCCCTTCCTATCCTTTCTTAAAGGAACTGTACTATGTAGCCTGGTGAGAGTCTTTTTTTCATGCAGCAATCTATTCTGGAGACCTTTTCAAATTAGGATGTAGCATTTTTCACTCCTTTTTTAAAAGAAAAAAGTAGTTGCAAAATAGTTGACTATGTCTCAGAACAGCTTTTTGTTTTATTTTTTATTTTTATTTTTTGCAGTACTGGGGATTGAACCCAGGGGCATTCTACCTCCGAGTTACACCCCCAGCCCTATTTTTTATTCTTTATTTGGAAACAGGGTCTTGCTACATTGCGGAGGGTCTCACTAAGTAGCTGAGGCTGGCCTCCAACCTGGATCTTCCGGTCTCAGCCTCCCAAGTACTGGGATTACAAGTGTGCGCCACCACACCTGGCTTGTTTTATTATTGTGTGTGCAGTACTGGGAATTGAACCCAGAGGCATTCTACCTTTGAGCTACACCCCCAGTCCGATTTTATTTCTTATTTGGAAACAGGGTTTCGCTAGGTTGATGAGTCTCACTACTTGCTGAGGCTATCCTCAAACCTGTGATCCTCCTGTCTCAGCCCCCCAAGTACTGCTCGTTTTGTTTCTTTAAACCAGGCTCCACTTTAGGATGCATAGGAAACGAATAAAAAAGTCAATGTCTGTAGGGTGGGAGAGGGACTGATAGGAAGGGTAAGATAGAGCTCCTTTTGTTATTATAAATAATGCTCTGTAGCCTGATCTTGGTAGTGATTATGTAAGGAGGGTCCATTTCATTGCCTGTGAACCTTGCTGCTCAGCTAGCAGGGGGCTTGTTTTAAAACTGACACTTTTCTTTTTGGTCTCTTCTTTCTTCCTCCTCTCATTCTTCCCCTCCCAAATCTTGGAAGAAGCAGTATTAACAATAACTGAGTGCAGGAAGGAGGAGCTGGTGCCAGGGATCTGAGGAACTCACCTCCAGGACACCATCTGGACATGAATTGTTTCCTGAATAAAATATCTGAGGTTTAGTCCTTGGATTTCCCACCTTTACAAACACCATTCTTCCCTTTTGAGAGCTGGGGAAATCAATTATTTCTGAACAACAGTTCACTATTTTCCCCATTTGCTAGTAAATCAATAAAACTTGCTTTTCCTTTTTCTCAAAGCCTTGTCTATGATTATTTGATGGGTATCAGGACATGAACTGGGATTTTGGTATCAAATTTGGCGACATCCCCACTGGAACCTGGGAGCAGCCCTTGCACTGGATTCCCTGGGCAGGCCAGGTGCTCTGAGCAGTGTGCCAGGAGGTATGCCCGGCTCACCTGTCCATGCCAAGAGGGTGAGGTGAGGGAGCTTGTAGAGAGCTGCTGCTCCATTTTGACAGAGGTGCCATCCCACAAAAAGGGAAAGGGCCTGGGGAGACCTATCAGCAGCTGCCTGGGCCCCTCTCACCCCAGGGAATTCCCATTTCTCTCTGTGAATGGGTACAGATCACTCTGTCATTTGGGTTAATTTGAGAAGAAAGAAACCCAATGCAGCAAAGTCGCAACTCCTTGGCCATTTGGGCAAGTCCTCCACGTGCACGTATGACCATTTCATCTCCTTCATGGGCCGTCCCCCTGTGGAGACGTGGCACCTCTCATGGGGGAGTCAAGACTGAGTGGGATTAGGGATCCTGGGCGATTCAATCCATCAGTGGAGGGGCTTCATCCCTGCTGGCGAGTCTGTTTGGTCTCAGGTTCCCTTCTGTCAGCCCTGAGCTTCGGGAATTGCCTCTGGTTATCTGTGTGTGCGTGTTTGTATCTTTTATTACCCCTTTAAGACATGGCAGCACTATGTCAACTCCAGCCATAATCTCTTGGAAAGGTTTTCAGCCAAATGGGCTTCTTATTGCCATAAGGCTATGACAAAGAGAAAGATGATACTTTATTGTGACAAAGTCTGGCTGACGTATATTGTTTCAAAATTATAAAAGGTGGCTGCTTGCAGTTGGAATTGTGTCAGAGGCCAGGGGAGAGATCGGTTGTGTGCGGGCATCTATGCAGCTGCAGAATAAAGAGTCTGAAGGGTCAGGAACTGAGTTGCGGGTACAGGGGAAAGCACTGTCTCCGGTGTGCAAGGGTGGTGGAATGCCAGAAGAAAAAAGTTGAGGGAGCTTTAAAAAATTTAACAAAGCCTTCTCTCTCCAGGGCGGGTGCCTGGCGGTGGCCATCCCAAGACCCTTTCCCCAGCAGCAGTCTGCTGGCCAAGAAGTGGGGGTTGGCAGCAGGTCTCCAGCCATTGACACCACCAGATTAAAGGGGAATGGCTTCCTCTTTTAAGACTCAGCAGGGCAGCCCACTTGGCCAGAGGACTTTCCTCGCCCGAAGAGGGAGGGCAAGTCCCACGACAGCAATACCCCACTGACAGAAATGGACTAGGAACTAGCAGGATGTGCAGCTGGGCAGGGAACATGGCTGGCTGCGGTTGGAGAGCCCCTGAAGCAGGAGTACCACAGCCTCTTCTGTTGGGTTTTGTGGCTTCTGGGTAAAGGCAGTGACTGGCCATCTTGCAAAGGCGAAAGGATGACTGAGGCCACAGCCAGAGAGAAGTGGGGACTTCTGTGCATGTTGTGAGTGGCGACCTGCATTCTGCCCTGTGGCCCAGTGGATGCAAGGGCTCCAGGCCCAATTCCAACTGCAAGATCCTCCCTGCCTGTGCAAACAGTGGCTGCTTGGCCCTGCTAATTTCTGCTGAGAGAGAGGCTCAATAATGGAAGGTGGATTTAAAACAAGAGCTGGTAGCCAGCACGCTTGTAATCCCAGCACTTGGGAGGCTGAGACAGGAGGATCGCAGGTTCGCCGCCAGCCTCAACTACTGAGTGAGGCCCTCTGCAACTTGGTGAGACTCTGTTTCAAAATAAAGAATTAAAAAAATAGGGCTGGGGGTGTAGCTAGGAGGTAGAATGCCCCTGGGTTCAACCCCCAGTTCTGCAAAATAAATAAAACAAGAGCTGGTGATTATAGGCAACTCCCAATTCTTAAGCTTTTCTAAGGGTTGTGAGGACCCCTCCCAATTTCTAGAACAAATCTACCAGGCATACAGGAAATACACTGATGCAGATCCAAAAGTCCCTGAAAATCTCCATATGGTTAATATAACTTTCATCAGGCAGAGCACCCCAGACATTTGAAAGTTCCAACGGGTAAAGGGGGAAATTGACATAAACCCCTCACGGCTAGCTGCTATTGGCTTTAAGGTATATAATGCCCAGGAGGATCGAAAACTAAAGCCACCGCATGTTTTGTTGGCAGTTTCTGCAAAGGGATACTCAAGGAAACCTAAAGGGAAGGATAAAAAGGGCCACCCTCCATTAAGGAAAATAAAAATAAAAAGGCCCCACAGGAACACTTTTATTTTAGGAATATAAAGGACAGTGGGGACCCAATTAAAAGTTAATAACACGATGCCAGTGGTCAAGTGACAAGTCAAGTTCAGCAGCATTGCTCCAACCCCTTAAATGCAAACTTGGAAAACCCAATTTTAGGTATAGCTTTTTGTATGTGCCAGACTGATCCCTCTCCTGAGATGACACTTGTTGTGTAAGTTAAATGCTTAACTAACCTTTCACTCAAAAAGCAAAGGGCTCCAATCGCAAGTGCCAAGAAGAGTGTGTTCCAGTTCCAGGTTTTACATGTCAACCAGGAAAGAAAACTGGGCCCATTTTGCTAGAGGTCTACTGAGAAAGTGATGAAGGCCAACTGGGCCAATGCCACCCAGGAAGGGTGTTCAACACTGCCCCAGTCAAGATCTTATTTAAGGAGGGAGTAGCCTGCCCCAGGAAAAAACAATACTTTAAGAAAGGCATCAACAAGGATCCAGCCTCTTCTAGACAATTTTTTAAAACATGGATGGATTTGGCCTTGCCAGTCCCCCTTACAATCTTGGAATCTTGCCTGTTAAAAAGCATCACACTGATGAAACCAATTTGTGCAAGACTTAAGAGCTATAAATGATACTGTTCAGGATATTTACCCTATGGGGCTGAATCCCTACACCCTCCTGACTGTTGTGCCAGGTAATTATGGCTGGTTCACAGTTATGGACTTAAAAGATGTACTCTACTGTATCCCACTGGAAAGGAGATCCCAATGACTGTTTGCTTTTGAATGGTAGGACTACGATACCAAAGTAACTTCCCAGTATTGCTGGACTGTCCTGCTTCAGGGATTTGGAAACTCCTCTACTTCATTTAATGAAAGCCTAGCCAAAGATTGGCAAGGTTTCTACTGGATTAAGGAGTTCTTTTGTAATATGTAGCTACATAATTCTTTTGAATTATGGCTAACCTAGACTATGAACACACTCTTGGAACACTATCACTCTATCAAACCACCTTGCCTTATGTAGGTATAAGATGTGCCACTAAAAAGGCTCATATTTGCAGACAAGTCTCTACCTGGGATTTCAGATTAGTCAAAGTACCCAAAGTCTGATGTCAGATCAGAAGCAGGCTGTCTTGAGTCTCAGAGAACCCAGAGACTGGAGACAGTTATGTGGCTTTCTGGGAATGGAAGGATTCTGCCATATTTGAATCCCTAATTCTACTAACAGCAAAACCCCTATACGAGGCCTTGAAGAACCCTTGACTTGGACCCCAGAATTTGTGCATCAATTACACAAATCTACCTGTGGCAAATACCACAGAAATACACAGGTGCATATTTCTCTATCACTCTAGATTTAATAGTGTTGTTGGTGGTGAGACTGACAATGGACAGACGAACAGGAGAAAGGTAAGGTCTACTTTCACACGTAGCAGTGTTTTCAGAAGGCTCACTTAAAGTTTTGATGTTTCTGTCTGTGGCCACTGATTGTTGGGATGCTTTCAGTTGAAAGGAATTTTTATACCACCGTGGTGGGCTGTTAGTTCCTGCTTCACAAGAACTTTGCCAAAACAGTATGCTGGCCAATTTTTGGATTTCTGTGCCATTTGAAAGGTGAAAATTTGTGCCACAGGGTATTCTTATTTTTGTGTTTCTCTTCTCATGAGTTTGAACACCTTTTCATATGTTAAGAACCACCTATAGCCGCATGTGGTGGCACATGCCTGTAATTCCAGTACTTGGGAGGCTGAGACGGGAGGATCACAGGTTCAAGGACAGCCTCAGCAAGTTAGCAAGATTCTCATCAACCTAGCAAGACCCTGTTTCAAAGCAAAAAGTAAAAGGGGATGGGAGTGTAGCTCAGAGGTAGAATGTTCCTGGGTCCAATCCCCAACACCACACCACATACATACACATACACACACACACACACACACACACAGCCACTTATATTTCTTTTTCTGTTTACCATTTATTTATAGCCTTTGCCCACTTTCCTTTCCCATTTCTTTTTCTTTTTCCTCCTGACTTCCAGAAACTTTACATAAAGTAAGGAGTTTGCTTTTTGGTGACAGGAATTGCAATTTTTATTTTATTTTATTGTGGCACTGGGGATTGAAACCAGGGGCCTTCTACCTCCAAACTACACCCCCAGCCCTATTTTTTTTTTTACTTTGAAACAAGGTCTTGCTAGGTTAATGAGAGTCTCACTATTTGCTGAGGCTGTCCTCAAACCTGCAATCCTCCTGTCTCAGACTCCCAAGTACTGGGATTACAAGCATGTGCTACCATGCCCAGATAGAATTGCAATTTTCTTTTTTTTTTCGGTACCGGGGATGGAACGCAGGGGCATTCTACCTCTGCACTACGCCCCCGGCCCTATTTTTTATACTTTATTTTGAGACCGGGTCTCACGAAGTTGCGGAGGGCCTCACTAAGTAGAGAGAGAGAGAGACAGAGAGAGAGAGAGAGAGAGACAGGGATAGAGAGAGCGAGCTGAGTCTGGCCGCGAACCCGGATCCTCCAGTCTCCGCCTCCCAAAGTACTGGGATTACAAGCATGCACCACCACGCCCGGCTTAGAATTGCAATTTTTAAAACCAGTTGTCATTTGTCTTTTGACTTTGCTTATAGTTTTGTTTTGTTATATGAAAGTTTTATCTTTATTTTTCCAAGATTATTAATTTTTCCTTGGGTGAAAACATCCAGCTTGATTAGGATGGCCTTCCCTAAGATAATAAAAGAATCTGAGGTCTTGATAAGTTGTCCAGACTGGCCTTGAACTCTTGTGCCCAAGTGATCCTCCTGCCTCAGCCTCCTGAGTAGTTGGGACGACAGGCATATACTAGCATGTTCAACTGACCACGTTTATTTTAAAATACTTTTATGCATTCTTTTTCAATATTTAATGTATACTTTTATACTGTAAAAGATAATGGATGCATGAACAAATTTATTCTCTAAATCCTCTTATAGTCCACCCAGATCAGAGAATGATTCTAGAGCTAGATCGTGAAAGTGCTCACCACCCATTGGATCCGACTGCTGTGTTATGACAGTGCTTGTGTTCAGGTAGCCCTGAATTTACTTAATACTGGCCCCAAAGCACAAACGTAGTGCTAAAAGGAGGCAACAGGGCATACAGCATGGAGGGACAGCTTAACTCTGGGGCTCTGTGGCAATGCTGCCTGCAGGGCATGTAGGAAAAACTGGAGTATGTGGTTGGCACTGTCCTTGGTGTCAGGCATCCACTGGAAGTCTGAGAATTAATCCTTCTAGGATAAGGGGGACTATTGTATTTCTAACTTAGGGGGAAACGAAAAGAATAAACATCTTCCATGGAAAACACAGACTTCATTAGGAAAGACAAGTGGATTCTTAGGAAAACAGGTGATAAAGTTTTCAGTGATGTTTGCCCATACACAGGTGAGCAGTCTGTCCTTCTTGCAGGCCATAAAATTCCACGGGAGAGGAGACTTACGATAGCTGCATTTCCTAGGAGCTGCTGCTTCTCATCAGATAAGGGAAGTCCCTAGAAAGCTGCTTCTGCATTTGTTGAATCTCAAGTGTCTTCCGCTTAAAATAATCCTCCCGCCAATGATGGGGTTCCAAGCAGGCCCCATACTGTGATGGGGTGCATCACAGGCGACTGGCCCTTCACCCTCTGAAGGACATCTGGAGTGTCTTCTGCTCTTGGCTATTATGAATAAAGCTGCTGCGAACCTTCGTGTGCAGGTTTTGAACTTTTCATTTCTCTCGGGTATCTCTCCAAGGGTGTGATTGCTGGGTCTTAAGCTAAGAGCACATTTATAAGAAACAGCTAAACTGTTTTCCTGTACATTTTCCATTCCCAGCATCAATGTAGGAGAGATCCAGTTTCCTGTCAATGAGACAATTGGTTTATGTAACAGCAGATTAAACAGAAAGTCCTGCCGTGTAGAAGGATGCGAGACTCTTTCCAAAGAAAACGCATCTGCTCTTGCCTGAGATCGTCGGCCTCCAGCTCATAGAACTGGAACTTTGCCGTTTCTCTGAAGAGCTTCTTAATCTTCTGCTCTCATCTGAGATCATCAGCCTCCAGCCCTTCGAACTGAAACTTCACCATTGTTTCTCCGAAGAGCTTCCTTATCTTCACTGGGACTTGGACTGGGACTGAATTAGTGGTTGCTCTGATCCTAAGACTCCAGCTCTTAGACCGCTTGACCAGCTACTGGTTCCTCTGACTCTCCACATGCAGTCGGAACTTGGGACTACATTGCTTCGAACTATAAGCTGATCTGATAAATCCCTTATTGCATATACTCATTCTGTGAATTCTGTTAGTCTAGTGAACTCTGGCCAAGGCAATGTGCAATTTAAAAGTTATGACTTGTTTATTTCTGGAATTTTCCATGTAATACCTTGGACCACAGTTGATTATAGGTAGCTTAAATCATGTAAAGCAAAATCACTGGTAAGTGGAGACTACTGTCTAAGTCTTTAACCATTTAATAAGCAGATACTTGTTATGCATACTAAATAAACCATTTATTCCTGTGAATAGGTCTTTTCTCATTTAATTCCAAAGATCTTCACTGAACCTAAAGGGGTCGAAAAAAATTTTTGTCCCTTTCCTGGAATGGAATACTTTTTCAGCAAAAAAAAGTAAAGAAAAAGAAATTATTGCTGTATGACTCCATTTATCTAACATTCTTTTTTTTTTTCTGGCGGTACTGAGGATTGAACCCAAGGGCATTCTGCCTCCGAGCTACACCCCCAGCCCTACTTTTTATTCTTTATTTTGAAACAGGGTCTCACTAAGTTGCAGAGGGCCTCACTAAGTAGCTGAGGCTGGCTGCGAACCAGGATCCTCCAGTCTCAGCCTCCCAAGTACTGGGATTACAAGCGTGCACCACCATGCCTGGCTTATCTAACATTCTTGAAATAAAATTATACAGTTAGAAAAGAGAATAGTGTTTGCCAGGAATTAAAGAGCAGGGCAGGGGTTTGGGGGGTTGTGATTACAAGAGGGCAACACAAGAATCCTTGTGAGCTGGAACTGTCTTATACATTGATTGTGGTGGTGGATACACAAACATACATGTAACAAAACTCCACAGAACTACACACACATATACATGCAATATCTGAAACAGACTGGTGGATCACAACAACATCAACTTTCTGGTTGGGATACTGTACTAGAATTAAGAAGGTGTTACAATTTGGAGAAAATTGGATAAGGAGTGTTAAGGTTTGGATCTGAAATGTCCCACACAGAGCATGTGCTGAAGGCTTGGTGGCCAGCCTGTGGTGCTATTAGGAGGTGGTGTAATTTAGAAGGTGGGGCCTACTTGAAGGGAGGAAGCCGGAGGCATATGTTTGAAGGTTATATTCTGTCCCTGGTCCTTTCCTTTTCCCTCCCTTCCCTCTCCCTCCTCCTTCTCTCTGCTTCTGGCAGGTAAGAGGTAGGTAGCCTTCCTCTACCATGCCCTTCTACCATGATGATGTTCTGCCTTAATTAGGCCCCAAACAATGGGGTCAAGTGTCCAGGGACTAAAACCTCTGAAATCATGTGCCTAAAAGGCTGGGGGTGTAGCTCGGAAATACAAAGTCCTTCCCCAAAGTTCAATCCCCAGTACCCCCCCCAAAAAGAAAAGAAAGAAAAAAGAAATACTTCCTCTTGTACGTTGTTTTTCTCAGGTACTTTGTCACAGTGATGAAGAGCTGCTAACACAGAGGGTGTAGGACCTCTCTGTAGCTCTTCTAGTAACTACATGAAGAGCTACAATTTTCTAAAAATAAAGTTTAAAAAATTTCTATGGCCCTTCCAGAGTAAATTTAACAAATTACTTGTGGCTTCGAAATGACAGGAATTGGTATGGCAATTATGAGAATGATGGCAACAACTGAGAAGAATATAATGAAAAAAAATTTAGCATTGTATCTCTTATGCCAAATAATTTTTACCTGTTGTCCAAAACATATATAAGAGGTATTCCAATAGGAAGTAACAGTGGAGGGTGCTAGAATTTGGATGTTAAATGTCCCCAAAGAAGCCGGGCGTGGTGGTGCACGCTTGTAATCCTAGTACTTGGGAGGCGGAGACCGGAGGATCCGGGTTCGCGGACAGCCTCAGCTACTTAGTGAGGCCCTCCGCAACTTTGTGAGACCCAGTTTCAAAATAAAGGATAAAAAATAGGGCCGGGGGTGTAGCTCGGAGGTAGAATGTCCCTGGGTTCAATCCCCTGTACCGCCAAAAAAAAAAAAAATCCCCAAAGGACCATGTGTTAAAAGCTTTATTCCTAGGGTGGCAATATTGCAAGGTAGTAGAACCTTTAAGAGGTGGGGCTTAGAGCCAGGCGTGGTGGCGCACGCTTGTAATCCCAGTACTTTGGGAGGCGGAGACCGGAGGATCCGGGTTTGTGGCCAATCTCAGCGCGCGCATGCGTACGTGATCTCTCTCTCACCTCTGTCCTCTCTCTCTCTCTCTCTCTCTCTCTCTCTCTTTCTCTCTCTCTCTACCTAGTGAGGCCCTCCGCAACTTCGTGAGACCCGGTTTCAAAATAAAGCATAAAAAAAATAGGGCCGGGGTGTAGTGCGGAGGTAGAACGCCCCTGCGTTCAATCCCCGGTACCGCAAAAAAAAAGAGGTGGGGCTTAGTGGGAGGTCTTTAGGTCATTGGGGATCGGCCCTTGAGGGAGATAGTAAGACTCCAGCCCCTTTCTCTTACTCTTTTGCTCTGCCATGTGCTCCCCACCATTGCCATCTGGCACCCCCACCAGAGGCTGAAATGCAACGGGGCTGCCTGATCATGTATTAGAACCTTTAAAACTGTGAGTCAAAACAAACCTTTCCCTTCCTAAGTTGATTATTTCAGGTATTTTTTTTTATAGTAATGAAAAGCTAACAGAGGGGAAGGTCCTTTGGGATGATTTTTTATATAGGAAATACAGGGTTAAATGCTAATATGCTTAATTATGCTCCTTGCCTGTTATTATCTTAGGTTAGTTAACCAAATCAAAATAGGAACAGTAATTTTCATGATGTTTTATGCTCTTTGGGATATAAGGATCAACATGGCATAGAACTATTTTTGTAGGTTTCAGGGATGGTATTTAATACAGAATTGGGATATGGCATGGAGACGGCCCTGTTGGAGCTGGTCACATTTTCTCCTATCCCTTAGGCTCTGTATGGTTGGCAGAGGCAGGGGTCTGCCAAGGCAGCACCCAGTTATTCTTTCTGGTAAAGCATGAAGAGGAGCATGGAAGGTTTCTTGTGAGTCAGGACTTCTATGTTTTTGAGAACAGTGTTCTGTACCTGCCTGACTAGGTGGTGTTGTACACTGTAAAATGCCTGTGTTCAACTGACCCTTATCTTATTTCATGGCCCTAGAGTGAAATAGTAGTGAGGCTGGCAATTTGGATATACCAAAGAGAAGCTATAAAGTATTTTCTGTAAGAAAAAGGTGAAAGTATGTACACATAGGAAAAATCACAGTATTTCCAGGGTTCAGCACTATCTTCAGTTTCCAGCATCCACTGAGGGTCTTGGGACATATCCCTCACTGATAATACTGAAAATACAGTAAGTTATACAATGGTCCTTTCTCTACTCACAATAGCTAAAGGTTTCCCAATCTTCTTATACATGGACCTTTTACTGAATTCTGACTAAATCCAGAACATTCATTTTAAGATCTGATTGAAGTACTGTATATCTCATTTTAGATTTCATGTGGATCCTTTCCCTGCTTTCATATCCCCAAGCCTAAACTTCCACACCAGAATCTCTCTACCCTCTGCTTGCTTTCTACATAAGCAGTGGCTTCTGTTCTTGGTATTCTCCAAAACTACTAAAAATGCAACTTTTCCTTCTACAGGATTCTGGCTGCTCATTCTGAATCTAGGAGCTCCTAACAAGGAAAAATAACAGTGACTGCCTCAAAAGAGAGCTAAGCAAACTAGGATATGGCACAGCGCCCAGGAATCAATATAAAGGATACCTGTTTATTTTCTGTGTGACCTTGGCCAAGCCAACAAGTTCTTGTTCTCAAATTACCAGTGTACAAAAATGAAACCAGCTGGGCATGGTGGCGCACGCTTGTAATCCAGTACTTGGGAGGCTGAGACAGGAAGATCGCAGGTTCGTAGTTAAGCCTTGGCTACTTAGTGAGGCCCTCTGCAATTTAGTGAGACCCTGTTTCAAAATAAAGAATAAAAAATAAGGCTGGAGATGTAGCTCAGAGGTAGAATCCTCTAGGTTCAATCCCCAGTACCGCAAAAAAAAAAAAAAAAATGAAACAAGACATTTGTGTTTCTCTATTTCAAAAAAAACCCACATCAATAGACAGGATTAAGATAGAACTTAAACTTTCTTTTTATTGTGTAATTATTTGGGTCTAACACCTTACCAGGTAGAGGAATTTCGCTGACTCACCCTCCTTCAGGGAAAACAGGTTATATAGCAGAAGGAAGACTTAAATAGAAGTGAGGAGACTGCAGTCCCACCCCAGGTTGCACATTCAATGCCTATAGCATCCGGAGGACACGAGCTGAATGAAGGGGCGCTGAAGGGAGCACTGAAGGCGTTCACAGCCAGAAGGGAGCACTGAAGGCGTTCACAGCCGGCTCGATTTGCATTCCACCATCTCAATGGCCCGTGTCTTGCACCTCCCAAAACACAAGGCCTTTGCCTTCCCTGGTTTGTTTTCTTTCCTTCAAGTGGCACTGATTGTACTTGTACTGTTGCTTATAATTATCCTTTCTCTGCCTTTGCCCTAATTCTGAATACAGCACATATGCCACAAAGTCGCTTTTTTTTTTTTTTTTGCTGTACTGGAGATTGAACCCAGGGGCATTCTACCTCCGGGCTACACCCCCAGCCCTATTTTTTATTCTTTATTTTGAAACAGGGTCTCACTAAGTTGCGGAGGCCTCACTAAGTAGCTAAGACTGGAGGATCCGGGTTTGCGGCCCGTAGCTGAGGCTGGCCGCAAACCCGGATCCTCCAGTCTCAGCCTCCCTAGTACTGGGATTACAAGCGTGCGCCACCGCACCCGGCACAAAGTCGCTTCTAACTCATATCCTACGAAGTCTCCTTTAGCTTCTTTGCCTTCCTTTGCTGGGGTCTCCACCCAGTGCCATGAAAGGACCTGGTGGACTAGCAGAAGCCTGCTCTAGAGTACCGAGTACCGGGCCTCTTCCATGTGGCAGTGACTCAGCGTATCAATG
The DNA here is from genome assembly GCA_004027185.1 of Glis glis. NCBI lineage: Eukaryota > Metazoa > Chordata > Mammalia > Rodentia > Gliridae > Glis > Glis glis. The sequence goes on from PVJS01039325.1 coordinate 18,790, forward strand.
GCAAAGATGGCGCTGGCGGACCCCTCAGAGGGAGGTCCCGCAGATAGCCCCACCTAACCTCAGGAGGGCTATGATAGGCAGTTACCTCCTTCCGTGCTCACAGACAACAGGTGCCTCCGCCTATGATAGGTTACAGGGGGGCGTGGTGACCCGACCCTC
>PVJS01039326.1:0-18944 GCA_004027185.1 Glis glis
GAGAGAGAGAGAGAGAGAGAGAGAGAGAGAGTGAGAGCTGAGGCTGGCCGCAAACCGGGATCCTCCAGGATCCTCCGGTCTCCGCCTCCCAAAGTACTGGGATTACAAGCGTGCACCACCACGCCTGGCTAACTGCCCATTTTTAAATTGGGTGTTAAATAGCCTGTGGGTGTTAAATAGCCTGTGGGTGTCCACAGGCTATTTTTAACGGCCATTATTTTTTTTAATTTTTTGGTACTGGGGATTTAACCCAGGGGCAGTCTACCTCCAAGCTATACCCCCAGGCCCCTTTTTAAATTTTTTGTTTTGAAACAGGGACTGGCTAGGTTGCTGAGGCTGTTGTGGAACCTGCAATCCTCCTGACTCAGCCTCCCAAGTACTAGGATGACAGGTGTGCACCATCAGGCCTGGCTAACAGCCTCTTTTTTTTTTTTTAAAGGAGCAGTTTGACGGGTGTGATGGTGCACACCTGTCATCCTAGTACTTGGGAGGCTGAGACAGGAGGACCGCAGGTTCAAGGACAGCAAGTAGAGAGACTCTCATAACCTAGTAAGACCCAAGACTCTGTTTCAAAATAAAAATAAAATAGGGCTGGGGTGTAGCTTGGAGGCAGAATGCCTCTGAGTTCAATCCCCAGTACCAAAAATAAATAAATAAGTAAATAAATAAGCAGTTTGAGGCTTATAGAAAAATTGGGCAGAAAGTGCAGCAAGCCCCTGCCCTCCTATGTCCTTTCCTGATCACTTTATTTTTTTGCTGTACTGGGAATTGAACCCAGGGGCGTTCTACCTCTGAGCTACACCCCCAGCCCTATTTTTTATTCTTTATTTTGAAACAGGGTCTCACGAAGTTGCAGAGGGCCTCACTAAGTAGCTGAGGCTGGCTGTGAACCTGGATCCTCCAGTCTCCGCCTCCCAAGTACTGGGATTACAAGCGTGCGCCACCACGCCCGGCTTTCTTTTTTTTAATGTGGTGCTGGGGATGGAACCCAGAGGCATTCCACCTCTGAGCTACACCCCCAGGCCTTTTTACTTTTTATTTTGAAACAGGGTGTCACTAAATTGCTGAGGGTCTCACTAAGTTGCTGAGGCTGGCCTGGACTCTGCGATCCTCCTATCTCAGCCTCCCAAGTATCGGAATTGCCTCTACCAAGCCCAACTTGGGCCCTGCCTCTTAAAGGTCCCATCACCTCAGCACCACACACACACACACACACACACACACACACACACACAGAGCGGGGCATAATGCAGGGTACCTGGGCCATTGGGAGCAGTGTTCTTGAAAGGGATTAGTATAGTGCTCTTGTGACCCTAGCTAGTTCCCAAGAGAGCAGGCTGAAATAAAAAGAACAACCCTGGTCCCTGAACCCCTCTTGCGTCCCGCCTCACCACGTCATCTCTTCCTGCGGAACCTGCTCCCACTGTGACGCCCCCCACCATATGTGACACCCCCAGAGGCCCTGGCCAGAGCAGAGGAGTGGCCGGTGCCCTGCTCTTGCAGCTCTAGAACCGAGAGCTAAGTACACTGCTTTCCTTCATGCATTGCCAAGCCCCAGGCGTTTTATCATAGCACCAGAAGACAAAGCCCCCACGACTCATGGTACTGGTTTCTGCCTGTGGTTGTCCTCATTAGGTGACTTGCAGGCGTTCTTGCCCTCCAGCCTCTTCTGACCATTTTTACAATCAATGGAATAAGCGACTCGGGAGTTGTCTACACTCTGCATGAAGAATACCTGTGGATTTGATTGTGAAGATATTGTGGACTTCAGCAGCAAGGAAGAGAACAAGGCATGGCTATGAAGTCTCTATTCTCACCAATATTTTGAAATCTCTATGCAGATCTAATTTTTGTTTAACAGAAAAATGCTATATAAAGAATAATAAAAGCCGGGTGTGGTGGCGCACGCTTGCAATCCCAGTACTTGGGAGACTGAGACCGGAGGATCTGGGTTCACAGCCAGTCTCAGCTACTTAGGCCCTCCGCGACTTAGTGAGACCCTGTTTCAAAATAAAGAATAAAAAATAGGGCTGGGGGTGTAGCTCGGAGGTGGAACGCCCCTGGATTCAATCCCCAGTACTGCAAAAATAAAATAAAATAAAGAATAATAAATTAAATGGGGGGGGTGTGGTGGCACTTGCTTGTAATCCCAGTACTTGGTTGAGGCAGGAGGATCACAGGTTCAAGGCCAGCCTCAACAATTTAGCAAGGTGCTCAGCAATTTAGCAAGACCCTGTTTCAAAACAAAAAAATAAAAAGAGGGCTGGGGGTGTGGCTCAAATGTAGAAATGCCCAGAGGAGGAGAAGGAGGAGGATTCGCTGGAGGGAGCCGGTGGGTGTCTTCTCTGCACTAACAATGGAGCCCAGTGTCTGTTTCATTCTACTTGTGCTCTGCTGGGACCTGGCTGGCTCTCCGTTCCTCCTGTGCCCTCAGCCCTGCTGGGATGGACTTGACACTGTGCCGCCCAGTCCGCACCAGGGCAATGTCATCTTCCCTTCTTCCCTGTGGGAATGTGTTTCCTGGGCTGAGTCCAAGAACTCCCGCCTTTGGGTGGTGCTGGGATGAGCAGCAGGCTTTGGCCCCGCTGATGTGGCCACAGTTCCCTGGTGACCATTTCCCTGACCCAGCAGAGACAGTGGTTGGCAAGTCCCCTGCTCTGATCACACCCATGCGCTACACAGTGACGCACGTCTCCCAGAAGACTGGAGCACGCCGGGCTCTCCAGGACAGAACACTTCTGCCACCAGGGGCCACACCAAGTCACATCCAGTCTGCAGCCAGAGCTGGGGTCCTGGTGCATTCTAGACCTCTGCCCAACTGGCCACCGCCCACTCCGGAGGTGTCGGCTGCCCCAGTATGCTCATACTTGAGGTCTGAGTCACTGGGCAGGACCTCAGTGACAGCTGGTAGGCTCTCTCCTGTCGCAGAGGGACAACAGATAGTTCAGAGAACCGCAGGTTCCACCGCCGCTTGGAGTTGCCCATCGGTCTTTATGCCACAGGGCGATCAATGCCCCTGAGGACCCAGACTCAGGAAATCGTGAGGGGCCTGTGGGTGTCGACCAACAGCGCGGGGCGTGTGGGTCAGCTTCGTGTCACTGCGACCAAAACACCTGACAAGCACCATTTAGAGAGGGAGAGGTCATCCTGGCTCATGGGTTCAGCGGTCAGTCCAGGGTGGGCGGGCTCCACTGCTCTGAGCCTGAGGGAGGCGGAGCAGCATGGTGCAAGGGTGTGGCAGAGGAGAGCTACTCAGCTCATGGCAGCGAGAAGGGGAGAGAGAGAAAGAAGAAGGAGGAAGAGGAGAAAAAGGAGGAGGAGGAGGGAGGACCAGGGAGAAGATAAAGCCTTCCTGAGCACACTCCCAGGGCCTACTTCCTCCAACCAGGCCCCGCCTCCCAGTAGACCATTGGGCCATGAATGGATGAATCCCCTGACGAGGTCAGAACCCTCGTGATCACCTTCCAAGTTCCCCTCTGAACCTCGCTGTGCTGGGCACATGCTTTCAACATGTGAGCTTTGGGGGACGCTCTGGACCCATGCCATAACGGGGTGCCGGCATGAACAGTCTGCCATTGGGAATCTCCCCTTCCCAGGCTGTGCCCCGTGCCTCTCCTGTGTCATGCGTTCTACCTTAGAGGATGGGAAAGCAGCGTGGGGACCGACCCTGTGTGCTATCCACTGGTGCCTGCTTACTAAAGACCACCAGAGCTGGACACGGCGACTCACGCCTGTAATCCCAGTACTTGGGAGGCAGAGACAGGAGGACTAGAGGTTGGAGGCCAGCCTCAGCAACCTAGCGGGACCCTGTTTAAAAATAAAATATAAAAAAAGGGTTGGGGGCATAGCTTGGAGGTAGAATGGGTTCGAACCTCAGTACCACTGGCCCCCCTCAAATAAAAAAAACACTAGCTAAGATAACATGTTGTCCCTTGACTTTAAGTGCCACCATGGGGCCTAGTCACCTACAGGGTAAAGCCGGTGTGCGTCGGGGGCCACACAGGCCAGAAATGATGTAGCCTTCCCACCTCTCCAGCAGCGCCAGGACACCAGCGTCCCCTGAACGCGAGCGCACTGCGCAGAGCAGCAGCAGCTCTTCGGCCGCTCCTCGCCCTCCTGGGGATTCCTTTCCATTCCCTCACTCGCTGCGCCAGAGCCCATGTGTGCCAGACACGGGTAAGCAATTCTCCCCTTACCCAGCATCTCCGAATGATACCCAGAGAGGCGGAGACGGCCAGTGGCTACTGCAATAGTCCAGGCCGGAGCCTCAGTGACTGACCAGGGCAAGATTCCTAGAATTCCCACTCTTACTATCTTCCTTCCCCAATGCCCCCTCCTCCCAGGGCTCCCGATGAACCCGTCATGAATCAGCTGCCTCCCTTCTGGAGCCTTCAGGGCACTGACCATTGCAGGAGGAAGCGAGGGAGAGACGATGGCCCCTGGGTTCCCGCCCTCGGGTTCTGTGTTCATTGGTGCATTGTGATTATACAGCCAGCGAGGCTCAGAGCACGTTCCCACGTGCGCACGGCATGGGGGCGTTTCCCTCCGCAACCCGCCGCCTCTGAAGAACTGGGAGGTGAGCAGGTTCCGGCCGGTCCAGCTGCTGGACTCGGGTCTGGAGTAGGCCCGGGCTGGGGCCTGGAGCTGCAGTTGGCTCTGACCACGGCCTGGCGAGAACACCCTGCACTCCCTGGCACTGGCGCTGGTCACTGCACGGCCTTCCTGCTCCCGCGGCGCTAAGGCACTCTCAGGGCAGCCACTGTTACCTCTGGAAGCCCGCCCTCCTGGCACCCTCCTGAAAAGAAACCGCTGGCTTGCCTTCCGCTCCTTATCTTAATTACCCCTGAGAGGCAGAGACCAAATCTCCCTCCTCTTTCTTTCTTTCTTTCTTTCTTTCTTTCTTTCTTTCTTTCTTTCTTTCTTTCTTTCTTTCTTTCTTCTTTCTTTCTTTCTTCTTTCTTTCTCTCTTCTTTCTCTCTTTATCTCTTTATCTCTTTCTCTCTTTCTCTCTCTCTCTCTCTCTCTCTCTCCTTCCCTCCCTCCCTCCCTCCCTTCCTTTTTTTCTTTTACTGGGAAAACCCAGGGGTGTTCTTCCTCCAAGCCACACCTCCAGCCCTTTTGAAATTCTTTGCTTTGAAACAGGGTCTTAGCCCGGCGTGGTGGCGCACGCTTGTAATCCCAGTACTTTGGGAGGTGGAGACCGGAGGATCCGGGTTCGCGGCCAGCCTCAGCTCTCTCTCTCTCTCTCTCTCTCTCTCCCTGTCTCTCTCTCTCTCTCTACCTGGTGAGGCCCTCCGCAACTTCGTGAGACCCAGTTTCAAAATAAAGCATAAAAAAATAGTGCCGGGGGTGTAGCACGGAGGTTCAATCCCCGGTACCGCAAAAAAAAAAAAAAAAAAAAAGAAACAGGGTCTTGCTGAGTTGCTGAGGGCCTTGCTACATTGCTGAAGCTGTCCTCAAGCCTACAATCCTATCTCCCAAATACTGGGATTATAGGTGTGTGCCATCACTCCCAGCTTGATGTTTTTCTTTGGAACAGGCAGGAGGATCCCAATGCACCAAAAAAGAATGAGTGCTCACAGACACCCAAGATGACACATTTAGTCCCGGCCCCCAAATTGGATGGCTTCCACAGTGGCCTCTTCTCCCACCACAGAGATCTCAGACCTCCTCCATCCACGGACCAGCACGCTCCAGGTCTGCTGGAGCTGGGTCCATTTGGAGCTCTACCGGCAATCTGACCTCAGGAATATGCTGGCTCTTAAAAGAAGGAAGCCCAGACGCCTGTCATCCGGTGCATGGGAGGCTGAGACAGGAGGATCGCAGGTTCGAGGCCAGCCTCAACAACTTAGTGAGACCCTCAGCAACTTACTGAGACCCTGTTTCAAAATAAAAAATAAAATAGGACTGGTGATGTAGCTCAGTGGTACAGCACCCCTGGATTCAATCCCTAGTACCAAAAAGTGGTGGGAGAGAGAGTTGAAAGTGTCGCTCAGAGGTAGAATGTCCCTGGCCAGGTTCATTCCCCAGTACTGAAGAAAGGGGTGGACTGGGATGTAGCTCAGTGGTAGAGCACCCCTAGGTTCAATTCAATCCTCAGTAATGAAAAAAAAAAGAAAAGGAGAGAGCCTGGATCCTGGTGCAGCTCCTTACACTTCCCGTCTCACACAGGTGGCCCCAGGAGAATCTCTGCCATCAGGCCAAGGCCCCCATTACCCTCGGGCCTCACTGCAGAAGAGTATCACCTGGAGGTTTCCAAAAATACTGCCACCCTAGCCGGGCATGGTAGCACACGCCTGTAATCCTAGCACTTGGGAGGCTGAGACTGGAGGATCGCAGATTTGAGGACAGCCTCAGCATCTTAGCGAGACTGAGCAAGCAACCTAGTGAGACCCTGTTTCAAAATTTAAAAAAAAAAGGGTTGGGGGTGCAGCTCAGAGGTAGAATGCCCCTGTCGGTCAACATTCTCACCACTATAATCCAAAACAACTGACCATACAACTCAGAGGAAGGAAGATTTATTTGCTCACAGTGTAGTTTTTGGAGATTTCAGGTTCAGTCCATGTGAGGCCGTGTTCTGCAGATCTCAGGGCATAGCGGTGAGAAGCAGAGACAGGGAGAGAGCAAGGGCTCTGCTCTCAAATCATGGAGGCCAGAAGCCGAGAGAGCCAGCAAGTAAGGAGATTCAAAGACACAAACACAATCCCCAAGGCCACACCCCCAGGACCCACCTTCTCCAGCCACACCCCATTTGTCTAGGTTACCACCCAGTAAATCCATCACAATGGTTTTATCCACAGATGAGATTACAGTCCTCATGACTTGATTATATCAACCCTGAACATTAATGCTTGAGCTCTTTGGGGGATATTCTATATCTAACATAACAGCTCCTGAGTTCAATCCCTAGTACATATATATATTGAGACCAGCGAGATATATATATATATATATATGTATATAATCAAACAAACAGGGAAAAAGTGAGATAAAAAGTTAAGATGGTGTTTGTCCCCGACTTCTTCTCCAAAATCGGCTCTGCTAATCTGAGAAGCATGGGGACCTCTGTCCACACCATTGGCTTTTCTGCTGTTGGCACACCTGTTTGGTGTAGCGTGCTTCAGGAGAGATTCCAGGCCGTCAGAGCCTAAGGGCAGAGACACCCTGGGCAGTGAATTCCTCTCCAAGCCCCAGAAAGAGCCCCGTGAGGTACTGCAGTCCGGCGGGAGTGATCTCTGCCCAGGACAACTGGGGGTGTCTGAGGAGTGGCGTATTTGAGCTGGGTCTTGGGCAGGGGGCACAGGGAGTATCAGGTGAGTGGGCACCCCAGCGGTTCAGGTCAGATGGACGTCAGGTACAGGTGTCTAGTGGCTGGGGGCGGGCAGAGGAGGTCGATGGAGAAACCTGGGTCGCATGAAGGAGATGTGCAGGCCACGTTCGCTCTATAGCCATGCAGGGTGCTGTGGGCCACGCACAGAGGGTGGCATGAGCAACCCTTCCTGTGGGAGAGGACAGGACAGAGATGGGAGACACCGAGTGGCTGCTGCAATAGTCCAGGCCAGGAGCCTTAACGACAGGCTGACGAGGGCAGCGGCTGCAGTGAGGACACTTCACTGTGATTCTGTGGAGCAAAACTGGGCAACTGCCAGGTGTGGTGGTGCACGCCTGTAATCCCAACACTTGGGAGGCTGAGACAGGAGGATCACAGGTTGGAGGCCAGCATGCAGTAACTTAGCAAGACCCTGTTTCAAAATAAAAAATAAGAGTCTGGGGCCGTAGCTCAGAGGTAGAGGCCTCTGGGTAATCCCCAGCACCGCACACACACACAGTTTGGGAGTCCATCGTGAAGGTGTCGCAGAGGCGACCCCACCATGGGTGTGGCTTCCACACGGCACTCAGGTTTTCTTACAAGTCGAGATGTCCTTGCCAGCCCTGTTCACACATCCAGGGACGTTGCAGGTGGCCTGGGGCCATGCCCCACGCAGCCAGCTCAGGCCGGGGACTGTGGAAGCCTGGGAGAAAGTGGTTTCCTCAGCCATTAGGTAAGATGTGAAAAGATACAGCTCATTATCAGGAGGGTGCTCTCCTGTCCCTCCTGGGAGGTCGCTCTGGAAAGTGTATGATTGTCTTGGCATCGAACCCACCATCATGAGAAACCAAGAGTGGGTGGATTGTCCCGATCTCTACGATCCCTGTTTACACACCCGAAGGCCTGCCCAGGTGCGCGGCGGCGGCAGAGACGGTCTGGGCTCGGCTCCATGGTGGGGGGCGCTCTCGCGAGGACAGCAAAGTGCTTCATCCTCCACTCTGTCTGTCCTCAGCTGCCCCGGACAGCAGTGCGTGGTCACCACGAGACCAGCGTGAGGCACAGGGCGAGGGCCCCGTTGCAGAAAAGGAGTCCGCTGCAGGTAGCTTTAGCTGGAAGAGATTTCTCACAGGACATCAGAACAGCAGTACAGGTGGAGTACTCCTTATCCAGTGCTCATAAGTGTCTCAGATTTGGATTTTTTTTGGATTTTGGGTTATTTGCACATATGGAATGAGATGTTTTGGTATGGAACCCAAGTCAAAACATGAAATTCATTTGTGTTTCTTACACACTTCACACACATAGCCTGCAGGTCACTTCACACACAGTCTTTAGTGCACCTGAACTTCGACTGCAACTGTCGCAGGAGGCCAGCCGTGGAGTTGTCCACTTGAGCTTCCTGGTGCTCAAAACGTTTTCGACTTTGGAACATTTCAGATTTTGGATTTTCAGATTAGGGATGCTCACTTGACCTGTATTCTGTGGTGGTTAAAGAAACAGACTCACTGGGCATCCCAGGACACGACTGTGATTCCAGTACTTGGGAGGCTGAGATAGGAGGATTGCAGGTTTGAGGCCAGTCTCAGCAACTTGGAGAAAATCCTCTGCAACCTAGCGAGACCCTGTTTCAAAATTAAAAAAATAAAATAGGGCTGGGGGTGTAGCTCAGAGGCAGAATGTCCCTGGGGAAGGAAGAAGAAAGGAAGGAAGGAAGGAAGGAAGGAAGGAAGGAAGGAAAGGAGGAAGGGAAGAAGGAGAGAGAGACTCAGGGTTGAGAGCCATCTCTCAAAGCTGCCCCTCGGAACCAGGCCACTGTGGACGCCGCTGCCTCTGCGGGTCCTGGAAGCTGCCATCTCAGGAGCCACCACACCTCGGCCTCCATCCGACCAGAAGCCATGGCTTCTCCCCCGCTCAGGACCAAACCCCTCTGGCCCCACCGCAGGACTAAGGATGTCCCCGAGCCCGCCGCTTGGCCCCTCCTGGTGACCGGCTGGCCTGGGACCTCTCGTGCGCAGCCACCCCTGCCGGGCAGCAGGAGCCCAGCCGGGCCTCACCGCCGAACACACTGTACCCCATGGCTGAACACAGTTCTGTTCAGGCCCCTCATTACAGCAAGCGAGGGAATGGAGTTTCCAGTGTGGTTTCTGCAAAACAGGAAGGAGAAGGGATGAACGCCAACACAGGCCACGCCTCCAAGTGCGGCCCGCGGGTCAGGGGGGCCTTAGGGACCTCAGAGCGATTCTCGTGGAAATCCTGTCTCACCATGAGTCCTCCCTCCCTGACAGGTGGGCTAGCAGGTCTGTCTGCCTCCTGGTGCCAGAAGGGCATCCTAGGTGCGCTCACCCGACATCCGGCCCACCATGCTCTACACACATGAGGCTCGCCCCCCAGAAGCCCATCAAGCCGCAGCAAAGACTCCTACTGCACGATCCTCACCAGGTGTCCGCCTCCGAGCAGCAAGACCTCCTCACCTCGCCCAAATGACTTCGGTGACTTTCACTGAGGTCACTGTGGCCCTCTGACCGCTTCCTGTGTTATAGTCACGGAGACCAAGGCTCCTACGGGGAGAGCTGGGCCTGGGCTGTCGCTCTCCTCACATTCCTGACACTGAACACGGGGAAGCACGGGGAGCACGGGGAGCACGGGGAGCACGGGGAGCACGGGGCTCTGCACTTCGAGGGGGACAGCACCACCCTGTTCGTGTGTCTGTGTTCTGCTGGACTCCAGAGCCTGGCACACGCCTAAATCCCAGCACCTGGGGGTCACAGGTTGAGACCAACTTTGACAACTTAGCAAGACCCTCAGCCACTTATTGAGACCCGGTTTCAAAATAAAAATTAAAAAGAGCTCAGAGGTAGAATGTCCCTGGGTTCAATCTCCAGTACCAAAAACAAAACAAAACAAAAAAACTACACAAGATATGTATAGCAACTTTAATTCATAACTGCCAAAACTCAGAGGCAACCTAGATATTCTCAGATCTTCTTTATTTATGGATAAATTGGGATATATCCAGACAGTGGAATATTATTCTGCACAAAACCCATAAGCCATCAAGCCACGAAAAGTCACTGAAGAAACTTACGTGAATATTAAAGTGGAAGAAGTTAAAGAAAACAGTCCACAGGGGCCGGGGCAGAGCTTGGCGGTACAGCGTTCACCTCACATCCGCGAAGTCCTGGGTTCAATCCCCAGCACCACAAAAAAAACTTAAACGAAAAGGCGATATACTTTGTGATTCTAACTGTATGAAGACAGTAAAAGGATCGGTAGTCGGGTTTGTAGGAAGGGAGAAATGGGTCAATCCATGGAACAACAACAAAAACCCCACAACACAGCCGGGCGTGGCCACCACACCTGTAATACCAGTGCTTGGGAAGCTGAAACAGGAGGATCACAGGCCAGCCTCAGCAACTTAGAGACCCTCAACAACCTAGTGAGACCCTATTTAAAAAAAAAATTAAGGCCGGGCTTGGTGGCGCACACTTGTAATCCCAGTACTTTGGGAGGTGGAGACCGGAGGATCCGGGTTCGCAGCCAGCCTCAGCTCTCTCTCTCTCTCTCTCTCTCTCTCTCTCTCTCTCTCTACTTAGTGAGGCCCTCCGCAACTTTGTGAGACCCGGTTTCAAAATAAAGTATAAAAAATAGGGCCGGGGGTGTAGCGCGGAGGTAGAACGCCCCTGGGTTCAATCCCCAGTACTAAAATAAAACAAAAACAAAAGAAAAACCCCAAAGCAGAAGAGTGAGTGTGCCGGAAAAGGTGCTGTGGTCTTTGAGTGCTGCGGTGGGACCTGCTCTCACTCCCAGACTCCACTGCGAATGAGCCTGAGAGTGCAGCCGGACGGTGGGTTTCGCCTGCGCACCCCTCCCCTCTGTGGGGACACGACTGGCTGCACCTCTCAGGTAAACAGCCGAAGGCGCGTGAAGACAGATGAGACACCTCACAAGTGGTTTGGGCTTGACTTTAGGACTTAATTAGACTTGGCGCAAATACAGACTCCTAGTCTCTATGCTTCTCCAAAACAAACACTGTTGGGCAAGAGGGCCTTCCCCCAACACCTTGAGGCCCACTTCTCCTTTTCTTCCTCTTCAGGGAGGTCTGGGAGGCAGCCATCAAGGTGGTCGGTCCTGGCAGACACGTCACCAGGTCAGCCACCCACAACGAGGCCGGACGGTGAGTTCAGATGTGAGAGGAGAAGACGTTTGGAAGCTCAGTGGTTTCCCTAGGTCACTCTCCTCAGCCCGGGGGAAAAGGAAGAGAAGGCGGCTCGGCCCGTTTGCAATTATTATAACAAAATACCCGAGGCTTGGAAAGTTATTGAGAAGAAAGGTTCGTGTGCTCACAGCTCTGAGACCCGAGAGCATGGTGCTGGCATCTGGTGAGGGCTTCAGGGTGAACAGAATGACATGTGGGTACCCCCTGCGGAAGAGCCGGTGTGACAGAGATGAGGGGAGGTGCCAGGCTCGCTGGACCCCTGGGTTCAATCCCCTGTACCAAAAAAACAAAGCAAAACAAACAAAAAAAACACATTAAGAGCTGGGTGTGTTGGCACACGCCTGTAATCCCAGTACTTGGGAGGCTGAGTCAGGAGGATCACAGGTTTGAGGCCAGCCTCAGCAACTTCGTGACCTTCAATCCTCCTAGCTCAGCCTCCCAAGTACTGGGATTATAGGCTTGCACCAACTAGCCCGGCAAAATGCATACATTTGAAGCACTTTAAGGAGTGGGAGGAGGAGGGGCTCAGTGCATTGCATTATAGAGTTCAGTGTGTTGAAAGTTTTCCTCAATTTACATGACATGCCGTCAGCTGGTTAGAAACATCTTTTTAAAAAAGAAAAGGTAGCTATATGTGGTGGTGCACACCTGTAATCCCAGTACTTGGGAGACTGACAGGAGGATTGCAGGTTTGTGGCCAGCCTCAGCTATTTAGTAAGGCCCTCAGCAACTTAGTGGGACCCTGTTTCAAAATAAAGAATAAAATATAGGGCTGGGGATATAGCTTGGAGGTAGAATGCCCCTGGGCTCAATCCCCAGTACCACACACAAAAAAAGAAAAGTCCCTGTTTCAAAATAAAAAATAAAACAGGTCTGGAGATGTATCTCAGGCCCTGGGTTCAATCCTCAGTACCACAAAATAAATAAATAAATAAATAAATAAATAAATAAATGAGAGGGGGGGGCAGTGCGAGTGAGCTCCGCACACCACCTCTCGCCCCTGCCCTTTCACCACTGACTAGAGAGCCGGCTCGTCCAGAAAGGGCACCACGTGTTTCTTAAACTCATTTATTTGCTCTTCAACCCTCACAGACCACTCCAAAGGTCAATATGGCGAGGAATCACAGAAAGGTAATTATACAAAGGTAAACACCGAGGTGGCCCCAGTGACAGCCGGGCAGTGGCCATGACTGGGTCCCAGCCACAGAGGCACCTGCCTCGCTCCGCGACAGGTGTGTGCGGTGTGGACAGTGACACCTCTCCTCTTCCAGCCGCCGCCCCTTACCAGAACCCAACAGGCAAAGGGACCACGCGCATTCCCACAGACAGGTGAGGCTCAGTGAATGTAATGTCAACCACAGGAAAGATAGAATAGAGGTCAAGTGTTCCAGTTCAGATTGGGGAGTTCAAATCAAAACAATGTCCTTGTTTACCACCCAGTGACAAATTCCCCACGGCTACGGCACGCCCACCCTTCAGACACATTGCGAAAGGTGTCCAGCAATATGGACCCGGATCTTTCTTTAAAGTCCCTATCTATTGACCAACTACTACCTCTTCTAGTAACCTATCCTAAGTAAGTCATTAGAAATTTACTTAACTTCGTGTACAAAATAGTCCATGTAAAATAATTAACAGTAAGCCTGGCACAGTGGCACAGGCCTGTAATTCCAATACTAGGGAGGCTGAGACATGAGGATTGTAGGTTCAAGGCCAGCCTCAGCAACTTAGAGAAAACTCTCAGCAACTTAGTGAGACCATTTCCAAATAAAAAACAAAAAGGGCTGGGGTGTAGCTCAGAGGTAGAATGCTCCTGGGTTCAATCTCCAGTACAAAAGAGAGAGAGAGAGAGAAGAGAAAATAGAAAAACAGGATGAATGACGAGGGAAACCACAAAATCAGCGTTAAACTCCCCTTAGATCCTCAGCTCATCTGTGAACTGCGCGTGTGTGTCGAGAGATGTCCAGTTGCCCAGTAGAAAGCAGAAAGCTGCGTGCCACGAAGCTGCATCTCGACTGTATCAAGCGCTTTGTTCTGAGTTCAAGTCGAACTTAGGGCCTGGCAGACACTATAGGCTTTTCCTGAAAAACTAGATGGACCACACCTTTGAAGAAAGAGCCACATCCCCAGGCGCTGACCCAGGATAAGGACAAAGGCAAAGGGCAAGGCCCCGACCCAGCCAGGGCAGAACCCAGAGGTCTACCTGTAAGTCAAGAGCTTTGCAGAACAAAGCAGCACATTCGAGTCTCCACAACTCCCCCAAACATACTCACTTTAAACAAGAAGGACACTAGACAGGCAAAAACCAAACAGAAACAGGAAATTAGACCCAAAATCAAGATAACAGAAACAGACCTATGGATAACTTAGAGGTGAATTTATCAGATAAGCAATTTAAAGCAACGATTATAAATAGGTGAGGGGATTTACAAAAGGTGCAGTGGCCTCGCCTTTGGACTTGGGAGGCTGAGACAGGAGGATCGCAGGTTCGTGGCCAGCCTCAGCTACTTAGTGGGACCCTGTTTCAAAAGAATAAAAAATAGGGCTGGGGGTGTAGTTCAGAGATCGAATGCCCCTGGGTTCAATCCCCAGTACTGCAAAAAATTTTTTTTTAAAAAAGGGACTTCAGATAAATGAGGAGAGACCAGCAGAAGAGTGGCAGGGGACTGGGGGAGGAAGGTAGAAAGGAAAAAGGAGGATTGAGGAAGGAAACAGTTCAAATACTGCTGTGTCCATATATGGGTAGGATCAGAGGGAAACACATCAAGTGCATGTGTGCTTGTATCACACTGAAACTTGCTATGATGCATAATTACATTGTACCTATAAAAGTACAATGGAAAGGGAAAATACATACTTTTTTCATATTATCTATACACAGAGACCAGAAAAAAGACGCCACAGTAACACTGGCTATTCAGGTGCAGCAGGACTATAGGTAATTCTTTTTCCTTTATACTACTCATGCTTTCTTGTAGGGAAAAATGCAGATTTTCTATAATGAATATGTAGGACAGAATCAGAGGAACACAATGAATATTAATATCGAATTTTATAGCCCGGCCTCGTGGCGCACGCCTGTAATCCCAGTACTTGGTAGGCTGAGACAGGAGGATCCGGGTTCACAGCCAGCCTCAGCTACTTAGTGAGGCCCTCCGCAACTTAGTGAGACCCTGTTTCAAAATAAAGAATAAAAAATAGGGCTGGGGATGTAGCTCGGAGGTAAAATGCCCGAGTTCAATCCCCAGTACCACACACACAAAAAAATATATACCAAATTTTATGCCACCAACAGCTCCTAAGTACACACAAACCCTTCGACTTTTACCTGCAGTGAGGGGTTGTAGGCCTCACAATGTCCTCTTCTGCCCACGGGGCAGAGCTGAGGCTGGCCGCGAACCTGGATCCTCCGGTCTCCGCCTCCCAAAGTACTGGGATTACAAGTGTGCGCCACCACGCCCGGCATGGTGCATGCTTGTAATCCCAGTACTTGGGAGGCTGAGACCGGACGATCACAGGTTCGAGGCCAGCCTCAGCAACTTAGCAAGGCCCTCCACAACTTAGGGAGACCCTGTTTCAAATTAAAAATAAAAAATGGCTGGGGTTGTTGTTCAGAGGTAGAATGATCCTGGGTTCAATCCCCAGCACCAAATGGAAACAAAACAAAACAAAACAAAACAAAACAAAAACCAAAGGGATTGCCACCATGAACTTAAGTGTGCCTGGCCACAGCCACCACAGGGGTGCTGGTGATTGAACCCAGGAGCACTCTGTCTCTGAGCTACACCCCCAGCCATATTTTATCTTGTTTTTTATTCTGAAACGGTCTCACTAAGTTGCCGAGGTCCTTGCTAAGTTGCTGAGGCTGGCCTCAAATCTGTGCTCCTCCTCTCTCAGTCTCCCAAGAACTAGGATTACAGGCATGGGCTACCATGCCCGGTTTTTGCTGCTATTCTTTAAAGTACAGGAAGGACTCTCAGGCAGTGTGCTAGGTGTCTCTGGGACACTGGGAGTCCTACCTGCTCAGAGCCACCTGGACAGAGGAATGTGTAACGGGGCATGAAATTTTTCCATTTGCTTTAATGCAAAGGTAGGGCATTTGCAAACTTGGTTACCTTTAACCCTAGAAAACCCTGACATCCCACCCCCAGATCTATGAGAAATAAATGATGATTAAGTCACCCAGTCTGGGGTACTTTGGTGTAGTAGCCCGAGCTGGCTAAGACAATAGGCAAAATCATAATAAAAACTTCTCTTCCTTTAAAGCTGGGCACAGTGGCCCACACCTGTAATCCCCTGTAATCTTGGGGAGACTGTGACCGGAGGATCACAGGTTCGAGACCAGCCTCAGAAACTTAGAGATACTCAGCAACCTAGCATGACCCTGTTTCAAAAATAAAAAGGGCTAGGGGTGTAGCTTGGAGGTAGAAAGTCCCTGGGTTCAATTCCCAGTACCAAAAAGGAAAAAGAAAAGAGAGAAAGAACTTCTCTTCCTTTATGTTCCCTTTGTCTGGTGTCAGGCCCACCCAGGCAACACCGCAGACGGCATGGCACCCTGCCTGGGTCTTGCTCAGTCTTCAACACCGTTAGCTGAGCTTTGAGGGGCACTAAGGGCCCGCGTGCTGCGCAGGGGAAGCCCTGCCCGCGCAGGGAAGTGCGTGGGGGCAGCAGGCCTCCTCCAGCGCTGCTCAAGGAGGCCCTGAGCAGCTCAGGGCCTCCTGCCCTCACTGTGGCTCACTGTGGTTAGGCTGATCCGCTGTCCAGGGCCGCTGCTTACCAGGTGTGGGTCATGAGCCCAGACACTGCAGCAAAGACACTGTCACCCTGTCAGTGGGCTGATCCCTCAACTCAGGAACTCAGGATTCGGGGGTCCTTGGCTTCCGTGGCAAAAAAGAATTTCAGCATTAACCTGTCGGAGACAAAGACAGAGATTTATTTAGGAAAGTTGAGAATACATGTTTAAGGAGAATGCGGGCCATCCCACATTCTCCTTAAGAGAGGCTCTTGGGGTCTCCCAGTTCTTCTTTTATAGGGCACCCCATGAGGGATGGGTAGGGGCGCACAGCAGGGATGGGGGTCTGGTCTTTTTTCTTTTAGAATCCTCGGGTTCCTGACATCCCATTGGTGGGTGCTGGGTGATGCCTGGGCTTGACCAAAGGTCAGACATTTTTTAGGGATCCTTTGTTTACCAGACAGCTCAGGCATTTTAGGTGGGAGATGGGCCACTGGAATTAAAGGTGGGGGCCTTTGGGGGATATTTGCCTGAGAAAGAACAGACCCTGGAATGTGAAGATAAGGATCACTGGGGAGTTTCTAGATCTAAAGCTATAGTCTTCCTTTTCTTCCCTGTTTGTCTCCTTTCTACCTATTACTTTTATTTCTCTTATCCTACCTCAACTGGATCACTTCAACACAAGGTACCAAGATCACAGGGGGGTGGGGGGAGGTCAGAGAGGCGGGGTAACTCACCCAAAGGCCACCAGCGGCAAGGGCCACCCCAGTCCCTGGCACTGGGCTTTCTGTGTGTTCTGTGGCTCCTCAGAACTGGCCCCCCCGCTAAGAGCTGCGGGAGGGGGGTGCTTCTCTTCAACCTGCTGACGCATGCTCTCTCTCAGAGGGGGACTGGTTGGACCCTGGCCTCTCATCAGAGTTGACAGGTGTGAGATGAGAAGGCGGGACATGCCAAAGCCAAGTGACCAGTCCCAGCCTGTCCGCGCGGTTGTGGTGTGCGTACACGGCGACAGCAGCTCTCGCCTGTCCCAAAGGCCAGGGTGGCTGTCTGACCTGCAGGATGCTCAGAGGTGCTGCACCCTCTTTCATCACTCAAGGGGAACCAGAGACACCCTGGCTTCTCTGTCTCTGTTTGGGACCCTCCGTGCCCCTTCCCCGCCCCACCCAAGTCCAGCCTGGGTCACTTCACACCTCATCCTCCTCCCTGGTCTGGTCCAGTCCATCATACCTATAATCCCAGGACTTGGGAGGCTGAGACAGGAGGATCCCAGGTTGAAGGCCAGCCTCAGCAACTTAGCAAGCCCTCAGCAACCTAGGGAGACCCTGTTTCAAAATAAAAAATAAAAGGCTGGGGTGTAGCTCAGAGGTAGAATGCCCCTGGGTTTGAACCCAGAATCACCATACATACATACATACATACATACATATGTAAATAAAGAGTTGGGGAAAAATATCGAAAGGGCATTTCGTGATGTATGGAAATTGTATGAGCCCAGAATTCCACTGTCCATAAGCCAGCGTCACTGGACACAGCGCGCTCATTCGCAGGTGTCACCTCCGTGTTGGGTTTTGACAGACTCTCAGGGACACAGCGTGGCCCACAAAGCCTGACATGTTTACTATCTGGACTTCTACAGGAAACCCTTGCTGACCTCTGACTCTGCACAGTGGAGGAATCAATGAGATTATGTCACTTGCACGGCTTCCCTCTGCGTTCAAATTAAACTCTGCCAAACCTTACAAAAGCCAGCGACCCAGCCCCGCCTCCCTCTCTATCCTTCCCTCTGACCACCCCCAGCTTCATGCTGCCTTCTGGCTGCTACTGCCCCTGCAGAGGCTCCTCTTCCTAGCCTGCGCTCTAGCTGCATTATCATTTACAACCCAGGGTGGTCTTCCCAACTGTGCTAGTTGGGTTTTGTCACTGAGACAAAATACCTGAGAATAACAACGTAAAGGAGGAAAGATTTATTCTGGCTCATGGTTTCAGAGGTCAGTCCATGGGCAGCCAACTCCACTGCTCTGGGCCTCAGATGAGGCAGAGCATCATGGTGGAAGGGTGTGGCAGAGGACAGCTGCTCAGCTCATGGCAGCCAGGGTGCAGAGAGAGAGAGGGGAAAGGACTAGGGACAAGATATAGCCCCCAGGGCACACCCAAGGACCCACGCCCTCCAACTAGGTCCTACCACTGCGGTTTCCACCACCTCCCAACAGTCCCTTCAGCTATGGATCTCAGAAGGGATTCATCCACTGGTAAGGTCAGAGCCGTCACGATCTGCTCACTTCCTAGACTCTCCACCTCCGAACACTGCTGCCCTGAGAACCACGCCTCCCACACACAGGCCGTGGGGACATCCTGGAGGCAGGCCGTGCACCAACCCCAGCGTGGAGGCAACATATGTCACTGCACTTCCTCACACTCCACCGCACTCTTTGATCAGCACTTGTCGCTCGCTGGTGCATCATGTGCTTATCTATTTAGTTATTCTTTTTACTGCTGGTGATGATGGTGATGGTGGTTATGGTGGTGATGATAGCAATGGTGGCGGTGGTGATGGTGATGATGGTAATGGTGGTGATGATGGTGGTGATGATGGTGGTGGCAGTGATGGTGATGATGGTAATGGTGGTGGTGATGATGGTGATGGTGATGGTGATGGTGGTGGTGGTGATGGTGATGATGGTGGTGGC
>PVJS01039327.1:0-18947 GCA_004027185.1 Glis glis
ACCGCAAAAAAAAAAAAAAAAAAAACACCAGGAATTAGCAACCAGGAGATTAAAAAACTGTATTCTTCAGACAGTTAAAGTGAGCAATTTTCATCTTCTAAATGATAGAAAATCACTTGTACATCAACGAGAATTTTCAATTATCCACAAGAATTTTGTATTTCACCCAATAAGCAACTGTAAACTGTTGAAGTTTTTTGAGTGACACATCAATTATTCAAATTTATAATAAATAATATATCTTTGAATGTTATTCTTGACCACTATCAAAAGGACAGGTTGGAAGATGTGGGTAATGGCTGCAGGAATCAAATTTAAAGTATTATTGACCAACTAACTTTGTTTTGAAGTCTTTAGTAGAATAATTTCAACACTCTATTTTACTAGTGGGAGCATGAAAATAACTCAAATGCAGAAATTTAGCGAATTCTACTGGATAAATTCTCAAGTTAGGTCCATTATCATTGGTTACTTAAGAGTCAAAGCAAAAGAAAATATCATGTGTTAATGATATTGTGGATAGCTTTAAAAATATGAAAGAAAGAAATGGATACTTATACTTTACACACTATACTAAAATGTTTATATATGGAATAGTGTAATGTCTAGGATTTACTTCAGAAGTATCAAATAGGAGGTGAGTGGACAGAATGAGAGAATACACGTGAAATAAGATTACCCAAGAATGGCTAAGTGGTAAAGCTGGGTGATGGGAAATGTTGAGGGCCATCTTAGCCCACACAATGAGGTCACTATTTTGGACTGGCTTAGCTATGTACTTAGTACATACTGAGTAGAAATTGTCCGCAAGCAGACAAGCTTCCTTGGACTGTATGGGACTACTGAAAGGTGGACTTTGATGACCTCCTATTCTCCCTGAAATGTTTACCTTGCCCCTCCCTAAACCTGACTCATGCCTGCTACTCCTTAGCTGCCACTCACTTAACCTAGCTTATGACTGCCTTTTCCTAAAACTTAGCCTGTATCCCTAAACTGAACTCTTCACCTCCTTGCCCTATACTTTGTTTAATCCCTCAATAAAAAAGGACGCTGGCTGCAGGAGGCAAGGAGAATTGTCATCTATCTTCTCCCCGACCCCCCCAAATATTAAATATAATTCTCTCCCAATTATATCAGACTTCGTGTCATTTTCGTGCAAGAAGACTATTGTAAGGAAGCTGCCGAGAGCAGTGACCTTCCGTGGCACGAACCACAGAATAATTTTCAGGAAGCTGCCTGGAGCAGCCACCTTCGGTGGCGGGACTACAGAGCAAGCAGTGTCCGGAAGAGCCTGCGAAAGGGAACAAGGTGCCTATTAATATTGTTTCTTCTACTTTTTATATTTGCTTGGAATTTTGTAAGTATAAATTTGAAGAAAAAGATTAAAACCAAACAAAAGAAAATACATGTTTGTCTATTTCTACTCTGAAGCCCAAAGTGAATCTTCTCAGATTCCATCCCTGCAATAGAAAGATCCTTCCAGAGTAGATTGAACAGTGAAAAGCAGAAGATTGCACTAAATCATGGGATTTTGCTCGGCACCAGAATATTTACATTTTTAATGATTAAGAGATCTTCATAGAAGCTATTCCACTTGTACAATATCTGATCTGTTTCTCTGTGGGATTAGACCAAGTTTTCTTGATTTGTACCCATTCTTGATGGATGAAGATGGCGTGAGAACAAGAGCATAGCTATTACCACTTGTCGCCCATAAGTCTTGGGTACTGAAACATTTCCCTTGATGCCACTTCCAATGACATTTGAACATGTCTGTGAGAGAATCAACATCCACTCTGAAAGAAGTCAGATATTCCTCAGCTTAAAATAGTCAAACCTGACTTTTATGTAGTCATATAACTTGTAGCTTCTTTCTTTATGAATGCATGCAAAAAGTGGAAAGTCATTCAAGAGAAATTTAAATAAAATACAGATTATCTATTTTATCCATTTCAAGCTTACAGTAAATGTGAACAAGATATTGTGAGTTAACCTCCAGAAACTCCAATGTGTACCAGGGAAGACTGTGTCATTTTTCATGATGCATAACTTTTCTTTAAAAAAATATAGGTATAAGTCAACAGATGAATTAATTATGAAACTATGGTTTATATACACAATAAAACTTAGCCATAAAAAAGAATGAATTTTTTTATTTGCAGGAAAATGGATAGAACTAGAGAATATTATGCTAAACGAGATTAGTCAGTCCCAGAAGGTGATGGACCATATGATTTTTTTTTTCTTATAGGTAGGAAGCTAGGGAGAATTTGAGAAACAAAAAACAAAAAGGACTTCAAATAAACAACAGGAGATACTGAAGGATATTGGAAGGAGATTTGGGGAGGGAGGTGGAGTGGTGAAAGGGGAGACGTGATGAAGGAAACAGTTCAAATAATTCTATGTTCATATATGAAGTTATCAATACCCATTTTAATATTATGTATGGAGAGAGGGTGGGAACTGGAGGAAAACACTCAAGTCCTGTGTATATGTATGTGTCTATCACACTGAACCCCATTATGATGCATAATTATAATGCACCAAAAGAAATATGTATAATCATATGGATATGGAAAGCATGTTATATTGTAATCTTTTTATATAAATGTAATGTAAAAACTTCTCAAAGTTAAAATATATTGATAAAACATATTAATGGATGCATTCATTTATGGAACTTTCATATTTGAATTTAATAAATAATCTTAAATATTAGTATTTCTAGCTCCTCACTATTATAAACCATGATGCAATGCACAATGCTTTCTCAATAGCATCCGTAAAATAAACCTATCTATGTACTTGTGCACCTACAAACATATGTACGCACACGTATTCATGTGAGGATACATGGTCCATTTTATTGCTAAATTCAATAATGTTCCCCTAGGATATGGCAGTATTTTCTATTTTCAATGGCACTTTATTATTATATTTTTATTATTTTATTATTATATTTTTATTATTTTATTATATATTTTTATTATTCCTGCTACAAATGGGCTGTATATTTTTATTATTTTTACATAACAATTATACAAAATTCCGGAAGATTCACAATAGAAAGATTATTGCATATATCCAGACTACCAAATGGACATAATCATAGAAACTGAACACAAAGCTTTGCTTGGGGGTACACACAGTGCATGCACTGCCTGTTTTAATTAGTGTAGCACCTTCATTTGTGAGCATTATCTTATTAGTGCTGTGTATCTATTAACTCAGTTAATCTGATTTCACCATGGGTACTAACTCATTTCATAATAGTTTATGATCCTTTTTCATCTGAGGAAACTGTGGCAAATGTGGTTTAGGCAGCTAGCCCAAGAGTTCACAAACGCTGTTTGTTGTGTTATTTTAATCACGGCTATTTTCATCACAATGCTATCATTACTATGAAAACTTCAATCTGTATATTTTATGTACAGTAGAGAGTAAAAATGTTTTTTCACACGGCTCACCAACAGTCTGGGATATGGTAAGCCCTGTGTCACTGTGTAGAGTTTAAATTATTTTAATAAGGAAAATAGAGTCAGCCAGGCAGAACATAGCTATTCTTTTTGCTGTAGCCGCAGATTATTGACTTGCTGAGAGTGAAAGAGGAATAGTTGACATGAGAGGAAAGTGGGTATTACAGTCAGGGCCACTGAGAGGAGAATGGAACATGGTATTTAGAAGTTAATAGAGTTGCCATGAGACCCAAAGAAAGAGTTCAATTCAGTAAATAAGTAAATAACAGTAAGAGGGATATCCTCTTAGAGCTATGATGCAACTAGACCAACTTCATGATGCTATAAAAATTATTTTCATTGTACAGCCTGTTGAATGTGGTTAAAGCCTGAGAAAGCCCAATTATTTTTTTCTGTAATATAGTACCATATGCTGTGGCATAGATGCTGAGGATATGCTACAGTGATCTTTCAATACACATTACAAAGAAGTTTGCAATAAATGGACAATGATATATGTGGATCAAAAAGTAATTAAGCATTTCACATCGGTCACTGTTTGAAATGCAATGACCCTTTATTCCCCTACCTAAAATTTTACAGAACTATTATCTGGATAGGTACTAGGACATTAAGTTTAAAGTTGTCTTAAACTGTGATTGAATGGAGAATGCTCTATACAATTTTAGAAACAGCAATATAAGGTAGGTGATTTTATTACATCTTCCTTATGGTTTCCTTAAAATATAGGAAATAGAGTGAAAGGCATGTAGATTGCTAGATTCTAATGTGTATAATATGAAATTAATAGTTTAAGTATGACCATGTTTTACTAAAGAAGAAATGGGGGAAGAAGTGGGTTTTTTTGCAATTCTGTTGAGGTAAAATTTATATAGAATGAGCTGCATGCATTTAAAGTGCAAGTTAGATAACTTATGAAACATTTATACATTTATGAAACTACCATCATATTGAAGATACGTGACATTTTCATCATCCCCAAAGCTTTTTAAGGCCCTTTGACATTCTTTATTCAACCTTCATCTGCAATCAGCCACTTAGCCTGTTTTGTTGTTGTTGTTGTTGTTGTTATCGATTAATTACCATAGTTTTTAATTTACAGAAAATGATATAATAGTTACATGCACTTGTTTTTGGCTTTCTTCCATCAAAATAATAATCTAGCAATTTCATTTTTGAGTGTACTACTAGTTTTCCCTTTAATTACGGAGTAGTACTCCACTGTATAAAAGTTCATTTACTCATTTGTTGATGAATAGTTGGGCTGTTTCCAGCTTGGGACTATTATGAATGGTCATTATTTCTGTCTTTGGATGGAGAAATGCTTTTTGGTTTTTTGGAGTGAATATGTCAGAGTGAGATGCCTACATGACACAGGCATATGTTTAACTTATAAATTACCAAAATGTTTCTAGAAGTGTTGTGCCATTTTACAATCTCCTGAACAATATATGAGAGTTCTAGATGCTTTGTGTCATTATCAGGACGTGGTACTGTCAGTTGCTATATTTTTTCTACTTGGTTTTAACTATTACAATAGATATACAGTGGTATAAATGACTTTTAAAATAATTAAATATATAGTTTCAAATGAATAGGAACATTTAAATTAAGACTTATTATAACCATAAGAATTTTTAGTGAGCAGCAAATTGATACAATACTGTGTCTCACATTAATGTCCATAGATCTTTTTTTTTTTTTTTGCAGTACTGGGGATTGAACCCAGGGGCGTTCTACCTCCGCGCTATACCCCCGGCCCTATTATTTTATACTTTATTTTGAAACCGGGTCTCATGAAGTTGTGGAGGGCGTCACTAGGTAGAGAGAGAGAGAGAGAGAGAGAGAGAGAGCTGAGGCTGGCTGCGAACCCGGATCCTCCGGTCTCCGCCTCCCAAAGTACTGGGATTACAAGCGTGCGCCACCACGCCCGGCTCCATAGATCTTTTAACATTTGACTTTACTTCTCTGTTCCTTCCTCGCTCTCCAGTAAAGGGTAAAAATATACACTCATTAAAGAAACAAGTTTATCTCATTTATTCTATTAAGCAATACTATTCATTAATATTATCTCGAATATGTGCATTTCTTTAATAACTGATTTTTAACCATTGTCAAAAATGCACGTGCTATGTACAATTCTAGTGATCACTAATTTACAGTGGCTTTATATGAATCTAATATAAATTGAATTAAATATTCTCAAAATTTTACAAATTATTTATTTCATTTTGCTCACACTTAATAGTCATATATGAAAGATAAGAAACAGAATAAATCTGAGCTAACAAGAAAGGTTTAAAATGCCACGCAATTATGCCTACTGAAAGCCTTTCATTCCTTTTAATTATGCAGTGTTCTTTTTGGTTATTTTATAATAACTGTCTACTAATATAGAAATGTGGTTTTAAAAAGACAAAATAAATTAACACTATATGGCCATTCTTCAAATGTGCTCCCCAGTTTTAAGTTAATTCTTAATCATTTTAATTAAATTACCTTTCATTATTTGCTGACCACAAAAATAAAAGAAAAGCTAAACAGCCAATCCAGTTGCAATAAAACAAGTATGTCCTTTTATGGAAAAATGCTATAGTAATTTAAAGATAGTTAAATAATGTTTCTGACTTTAGCTTTATTCTTTTTCTTCTATTCCGCATACAATTTCATATCAGTAACTCGGGCTGATTCTTAAATTGCTTGAACTATGAAATAAAAATATTCTTGCTCTAATTTTCTTTATAGAGTGAAACAATTAGATTGTGAGGGGCATGGAAAGGTGGGAGAGTGGAGAAAATGTGTATTTGCATACAACCTTTTCTTCTTGACTGCCCGATTATTTCTGAATTAGGTAGAAAGGATATTACAAATTATTAGTCAGATAATGTATTTTTATAGCTGACTGAGATCTTAGAAATAATATAGTTTCATTTCCTTACATTTTCCAGTGAAACTATTAACTAGAAGCGTTTTAAATGCCTGAAGGTTATAAGGCTATTTAATGCCATAATTTTGACTACAGTCCAAGCTTTCTGATATTCAGTCTAGCTTTCTTTTCCAAAATTGCATCAAATCTCTAACTGATGAGTATATATGAATGAAGCTGATCTCAGAACTGTACAGTTTCCCTTAAAGGCTGGAAATTTAGCCATTCAGTCTCCATGATTTGGACACAAGCAGAAATATCTATAATATATGAGAATCTATTAGTATTCAGCAAACGTCTGTGTGATAGTATTAGCTCAATGCTGCTGCTGAAAGATCAATTTGTTATTAGGTGACTTGTTTTGTTTTTATATTTAAAACAATCATCCCTAATGCCTGGGGATTTATTTTCTCCTGATAATTAAACCAACACAAAGAGTTGTAATGAGGTGATATTTGGATCTTAAATTGTATGGACATGCAAGATTAGATTTATGTAAGAACAATGAGACCAATATAGGAACAATTATCTTAACATATCTGAGATTTAAATAATAACAGCCAAGATCAGGCACAGTCTAGGAGAAATCAGAGAAGGGAAATCACTGTTCTAAGCTCCCAATCAGCTAAAGTGATTTCTCATTCATTAAATGACAATCAAAGCTTGTACCATTTAGAACAAACCTCAGTAAATGAAGAGTGGCTTCATATATATATATATATATTATACTGAAAAGCATATATATAATGCTTATATATGTATACACACACACACACACACACACACACACACATACCTTTTTGACTCCAACATGACTCATATATATGTATTAGACATAGTGGAAAGAAAAGGAGAACATTTGTCTGAAAAGGAGAACATTGGGTTTTCACAAATAAAGACCAAAAGACAAGCACTTGCTATCTTCATTCCTCACTTCCCCATCATTAAAATATGAGAAAATAATTATGGTAACTTATTTCACAAGATTCCTGTAAGAATCAAATGAGATAATAGATAGGAAAGTTCTTGGCAAACTTTAAAGACTGAATTAATTTGAGCTATCATCATTTCTTTCTAGACAGAATTTTTATTAGACATTTTTTTTAAAAAATGTGGTCACAACATTTCTCTATAAGCTTATGAATGTGACTAGGAATTTTGAAGATACGTATGAAAGAGTGGGATTCATTTGAGGTTTAAGAAAGTTCTAGATAAACCTGGAACAAACTAGAAATGAATTGTCAGCTCTATGTTACTTTCGAGCTTTGCTATAACATTATTACTCTTGAAGAACATGTATATTAAAAAATCACCATAATTTTGGCCTAATATGTTTTTAGTAAATATTCTTGAAATAGCTACATACTTAGATTGGGGTCATTTTCCTATAAAAATAAATAAATACATAAATTGCTGTGTTTGTTTGAAAGAGCAAATGAATTGCCAGAGAAAATTTTTGAAGTTGACCAATTTTTGCCAAAGAACTTGCATCATACGGAAGTCCTAGACTTAGATTACTTTTAGGCTAAAGTTTATTTTTGAATATCATATTCTGGTAATATATACCCAATTATATTTTATGTTCAAACTATTACAATAGAACATTTTATCAGTTTTAAGATATAATTGCTATAATAAAACAATGCTTTTTTCAAATCATAAAAACTAAAAATTTTCCTCTGCTGTTGGAGATACATATTTTGTTAGTTTTAATATTAAGAAATTTCTAAATATTTATTAAGATTTTATAATTACAAGTCAGGTATGTTGGCATACAACTGTAATCCCAGTTCCTGGGAGACTGAGACAGGAGGATCACAGGTTAGAGGGCCAGCCTTAGTAACTTGGAGAGACTCTTTAAAAAATAGGGCTGGGTTTGTTTGTAGCTTGGTGGTAGAATGCCCCTGGGTTCTATCCTCAGAACTACACACACACACACACACACACACACACACACACACACACATTTAATATATATATATATATATATATATATATTTATATATGTATATATATATTTATATATTAATTTATATATATTTTAACACTGAATTTCATTTCTGGATTTGTTCTGTACTGGCAACATGACATTGGTTAACTTACTTAACTTCTCTGAGCCTTAACTTGACTAATGAAAAAATTTAAAAATACAGTGAAGCCTGTTTAACAGGATTTCATGGGTAATAGCTACAACTGAAGTGCATTCAAAGCACCTGCCACCCAGCAATCATTTGATATATAGTATCTATTACTTCCACATTACTACTGTCCCACCTCACCCACCCCACAAAATAGTCCTATTGTGCTTTGTCACTCATGGTCAATCAGGGGTACCCCATAGGATTAAGGCTACTGAAGCATCACTCATACCCCTGTAGAAACGGTCTAGCGTGAGGCACCAGTCTATGAGAACAGAAAGCCTGGTCATGTGGAGGTATTATGAGTGTAAGTTTCTGCAGGCAGAGTTCCAGGTACACACTGTCCACTATGCATAAAGTTAATTTCATGTGCATCTCTCTTAGTTTATGTCGACATTCGCTAGTGGACAGGGTTCAAGAAAACAAGCCCTATGTTAAAAGGTTTTTTAAATATATCTTTATTGGTGCATACTAATTATACATCATGGGACAATGAGATACAAAGATCAATGCACACGCCTCTTGGTGTGATTCCCTCTGGATCCCATGCGACTCTTTCCCTCTCCCAACACATGTTATTGAGATTGGAATGAACATGACATTATTTGAACTGTTTCCTTCATCAAGACACCTTTTCCCCCTTTCCCACCTCCAGTCCCCTTCCACTATTCTACTGATCTCTCTCCTCATTTATCTGAAGTCCCTTTTGTTTCCTATTTTCTCTCTAGCTTCCACAGGTGAGAGAAAAATCCAACCCTTGGCTTTCTGAGATGGGCTGCTCTCACTTAGCATAGTATTTTAAAGTTTTGAAAGTTTTGAAAAGGTTGCTATTGAAGTGAAGATTATCAGAATGGGGCTTAGACCATTATGAGAAACAGAAGGCTTTGGTACATACACAGCTACAGACACATCAGAACAATGCAATTCAACCAGTTTTAATTTACAAGTGCTATATGAAGACTAGTCGGGACCCTCTCTGAAGAAATTAGCAGTTGTATTTCCTGTTTGCTATTTATGCTCCAGTTGCATCAATTTCAATTGAAGCAGCCTCTTTTATACTGGAGCACTCTAATGCCAGTCTATAATTGGATAATGCGCTTCCTGCTTAATAGCAGCAAGTCCTCCTCCCTCCCCTGCAGTGTATTGATCAGGCTCCTTCATCTTCAACTCACACCCTTCACCAGTGGAGGGAGCAGGAGACCTGGGCCCAGGAAGCTTCTGCAGACCCTCCTCCCGGATTTCTAGAGGGGCATCTGGGTTTTAAGTTTGTATATGAGCATCCGTCCTATTTAGAGCAAGTCACTACACTGTACACTGATGTTTTATTTTGCCCAAGAAGTTCCATTAGTGAGCTTACACTTCAATTAAGCACTTTAAAAAAGTTTACTTGGGACATATACAGAAAATTGATTTCTCTGTTGTGTATGTTCCATGCATTTCCTAATGGAAATTTGTTTTTATTTCTAAGATATATCTAAATATTGCAATGCAGAGATATAGTTTCTCTATCTCTTTCTCTCTGTCTTTCTGTCTCTGTC
Organism: Glis glis; assembly: GCA_004027185.1. NCBI lineage: Eukaryota > Metazoa > Chordata > Mammalia > Rodentia > Gliridae > Glis > Glis glis. Next base: position 10,079 of record PVJS01039327.1, read on the forward strand.
TCTCTGTCTGTCACTGTCTCTCTCTCTGTCTCTCTCTGTCTGTCTCTCTCTCTCTTTCACACACACACACACACACACACACACACACACACACACAAAGGGAATGCCATATGTCCCAAGTGAGACCTACTTGGAAAACAGAAGTGCTGAACATATCACACAGTATCATTGCGAGAGAGGACAGTCGTCAGTTTTATCTCTGGCAATGAGAATTTTCTCACCCTCAAGACATGCAAATGACTTTTCTCATCTGTTCTTTTTATGCTATTTGCATAATTTTCTCCCGCAAAAGTGAGAGCTGTCAAAAATTAACCATTTGGGGCTTCTGCATTCAGTTCCATGACCTTTTCCAGAGCATTAGATCTCTTTGGGGAAGTAGTAACTTTGGATGTGAGCTATGTGGCAGTACACTGAGAAGGGGGTCACTGGCAGAAAGAGCGGATGTTGGATGGGGACCAGCAGGTAGGTAAAGACATGTGGCTACATTGAAAAAGTTATTTGACAACTTGGATCCTTTCAAACCTTTGCTTACTCTTGTTTTAGCAAATCAGTATTTTGATAGATGACAGAAGAGATGATCTAGTTGTACTTTCTTGTACTTTCTTACCTTACTCAGGTTAATAGTGTCATGCAAACATTTTTTGTACTTTCTTACCTTTTTCAGGTTAATAGTATAATGCAAACATTTTTGCAAGTGCGGTGCTAAATGAAAATGCTATTTGAAAAAGTATACAAGCAATGCTGTGTTCTGCATGCTTTGGTCTGAGTGCTTGTTCCTGTACGAAACTGCCAGATATGCTTATTTAGTATGAACACTACCTTTTTATAAATTCAGAGAGTTACACTCTGGAGGGCTGTAATAAACCTTTAAATTCATTTTACTTAGACAAAGGTTGATGCATGTAGCCGACGAGGGGCAAAGACAAGTGCAGCTCTCTCTTTTATCACATTGCTTTAAACATTTTTCAGCTTTAGACTTGGCTTACAAATCAGCTCTATCAGTCTAGTAATCGTTCCACCGTACCTCATCGCTAACAGGAACGCATCTTGAAAAACGGCAGGAAAAAGCACATTTGTTTCAATCCTGCAATGGCTAACGCCGTGGTTAATCTCCTTGCAAATTATAACCACAGTTGTAGTTCATCCATGAGGCTGGAAAAGACCAGATTCCCAAGAGGCTTCGGTTGCTTTTCCAATTCCCAGGAGAGCCACCAGCCCTGCACGGGTCGCCTGGGCAGAGGGTGCGCTCCCTGCTAATCAGGTCAATGAGTATCGCCGGGCTCCAGGGACATGACAGGAGTCTATCACGGCAGTCAGGGAGCCTCCAAACAGTGCAGCTCACAGAGCATCTCCCGTTAAGAAGCATCGCTTAGTCCTCATTGACTCACTGGGAATGTCTGAGGATTTCAGCTGATCTTTTCTCTCCCTTTAGACAGTGAGGAGCTCCACATAAACAGGGGGAAGAGCCCAGGATGCTGCTAGTTGGAGGGTGTTGATTGCAAACTTCGATCTCCCCACCCCTGCCACCCCTGCCACGGCTGATCGGACTGATTTCTCACCACGTTCGCAGAGAATATTTCAATTAAGGTAAGTGCTGCTTTATCTGGGTGACTGCATCGCACTGGAATTCTGCATTGAAAGTTCTGACTACACTGGCATTCTGCACTGCAGCGAGTGACTGTGTTGATGAGCAAGTGTCCTGGAACGGGGACTGGCTCTGGGGATCATGATATTTCAGAGCAATTCTTTGGAAATATAATCAGTCTGCCCTGCATCAAAAGCAAATAAAAGGAAATGGGGAAAGAGAGTTAATTTCTCATTTTACCTTTTTTAATAATCTGTTTAGAGGAAGGTGCTCTGCCAAGGCAACTGGATTGTGCTTGAAGTGGTTTGTTGATGTCCTGTGATAGGATCTGTGCTGAAAGCTTCGAAGTTAAATTAGATGGAAAGAAAATTTGGAAATGAGAGTTGAGATTTTGTGCAGCTTTGTACTTCAGCAATGCTCCCTTTTGGTGTAAGGATTTAGTACTAAATCTCTGGTATTTTAACAGTTTCCATTTAGGAATTGAAATTTAAATGTTATAGTTTCGGATGAAGCTTAAGAAAAATGAACCTAGAAAAGTTAATATTCCATTGATAAAATGTATAGTTTTATACAAGAGAAATGAAGTTCTTTTATGAAATAGATTAATGAAAAAGTAAAGAAAAATTAACTGCTTTCTAAAATGCCTCTTTTGGAAAGGATAATTTTTATTAAGAGATTAATGTTATGTATTTGTTGAAATCTTGACTTTTAGATACTTTGTGCCTGAGGACTTTTTTTTTATGTTATCAAACTGTAATGAATTGAGGTTAGGCTTACATTTTACTTATAGGTTAGAGCAATTATCCAGGTAAATTAGATAAACTAGTTCACATTGTTTCTTCTATTCCCATTTTTTCTCATAAATGTGTTAAAAAGTTCTAGAAAGATGCTGGAAAAAACTTTTTACCAAACTTAATTTAATTATCTAAACTTTTCTTTTCTCCTTCAGTTTCTTTTCTCCTCCACGTATATATAATCTGATGATTCTGTCCCACATTATGGTAAATCCCTATGTAATCCGATTAATAAATTAATTATATCACTATAATGATATATGATTTATTTATTAGAACTCTAAGTACATGAAGAAAAGCAACCACTTACCTTGTTACTGTGTAGGACTTCTATTGTAAATTCATTTTCATATAATGAAACAGACATTTAAACGTAACTACATGTCATCATAGAACTTACACAGATTGAATTTTAATAGTTAATCTGTAAGGTTAATGCACAATATAAATATATATCTACTTTTGTGTAAAGATTTATAATGGTATCTTGAAATGTACTTTCTAGAATGAGCACTTGTATTTCCTGAAATGTTGATTCCACCTTCCTCCTAGAGGTATCTTAAAATTGGATATTTTGCCGGGCATGATGGTGCACACCTGCAGTCCCACTACTTGGGAGGCTGAGACAGGAGGATCTCAGGTTCAAAGCCAGCCTCAGCAACTTAGTGAGGCCCTTAGCAACTTATCAAGACCCTGTTTCCAAATAAAAAATAAAAATAGGGCTGAGGGTGTAAGTCAGAGATAGAATGTCCCTGGGTTCAATCCCCTGTGCTAAAGTTAAAAAAAAGATGGGATATTTTATAAAGATGTCAGAACAGTCTTTATATTAATTGGCTATCCTTCTGAAATTCCCTGGGGAGTGTTTCAGACTGATGTTGATATTATTGCTTCTTCCACAGTAATAAAATATTTGCAGGATTCCCATAGGCACTGACCACTGACAGGTACTTATTGGTTGTCTGTCTATATGTTTTCAGCCAAAGCCTGAAGACATTTATCTACTTCTGGTACACGAAGACATATCTATTTGTGAACAAAAAACAAACAAACAAAACTCCTCCCCTGTTTTTAAATCAAAAACAGATTTAAATATAAGGGTGCCTATTTGCTCCTTTGAGTTTGTATAAACCTTCCCATAGGGATACGTGACTAATTATGTTGATAATGTGAAAGTACCTATATTTTCAAACTAAAATTTTACCCAATTGTGTGATAAAAAGGGAGAGATGTTATAAAATTCGAGTCAACTTGGAAATTTTATATGATTAGTTGTCATATCCAAGGATGTGCTAAGTTGGTAGCTGGGGGTAACATGGGTTGCATGGTTAGAAATATGGTCATTTATTGGACTACAGCATGTTCCCAAATCTCTTTTAAAATGAAAAAATAACACTTGTACCAGATATTGTAAATAGTAGATCCAATAGTCATTAAAAATATGATCAATAAATATATATGTATAATCTCCAACTGCCAAACGTTTCATTCCCTAAGTGTTTTTAAAAAATAATCTGTTGAATTTTTCTAGTTGTGTAAAAAATAGAAGAAAAATATGTAGGCATTTTTCTCTTTATTATTAATCCAAAAAATAAACATAGTCTTTGAAGAGCTCTATTGCAGAAGAGCTTGCGATGGTGCATGTCCTTGGTACATAGGTGCTTCCATGGATATTATATAACCCTGTGTTTATTCACCACTGTTCTCAGCATATTTGACCAGAAATGAATGTGACCAGGTCTAAGACAGTCATCTTGAGAGTAACCAATGACTCCCATGTGCCCTTACAGGAAAATTATGTGGATAAAAGATTTTTTGTATGTGAAATAACAAATACCTGACTGGTTGACTTTAAGTACAAAATGCCACATGAGTCACTAGGAATTGATAGGAAAGGGCAAAATTTAAACCACATAGTAGTCTACAGAAATTACAAATAAGCTGCAGGTAGGAGATTGGTATAGGAAAGAAATTGCCTTTGATCAATTAGCAGAGACAGATTTTCTGAGTTACCATAATGGTTAAGCACAAGAAGAAAAGACTGCTCCCTTGTGGAGGGTCAATGAGGCTGTGTGATACTGGGTGGTGTTCCAGACACACTGTGCAGTTCAGTGGTGAGACTTTCTCCAATTTTCCACACCCCGATGGTTTCAGTTCCATTAACCAATCCAAGTTGAGCCATCTACTTGCTTTACAATTCAAAGGATAATAATTGCTCCACATCTAACACACTCATAGTCCTGGAAGACAGTAGATGTAGCAGTAATGTGTAGTAGCTGTAAGTGCAGGCTCTGCATGCAACTACCTGAATTTGAATCCAGCCAAGGGCACTTGCTTGTTCTATGGCTGTGGATAGATCAAGTGAAGTGTCTATGTATCCTCTACGTTCTTTAACACAGGGCGAATAATATTAGCTTTCCCTTAGCATAATTGTAAGAACTAAAGAATATAATTGGTCTAATATGCTTAAAATTTCTCAGGTGCTCAGGAAACCAAAGACATCATTATAATTAGGAATCCTTGTATTAGTCCCTCAGCTTGCTTAGTAAGTAGAGAAATTAGGAACAGGCTCTCTTTAGCAACAATAAACCCTTGGATCTTGCGAGAGCTCCTATGCCCACTTCCTGATACTGTGTTTAAATAGAACCTTTGAATTTAAGGAACATACTTTTTTTTCTCTTTCTGGTGGATTTACACCAGTGAGCAGATGTAAGTCAGGAGTCAGGTGAGAGAAAACTTCCTATTTTTGACAGAGAACTAAAGTGGCAGTTGAATCCTTTATTGTGATTTTTTTTAAGGATGTTGAAAGGAAATGAACATCTTTTGAAAGAAAAGTCCCTTTGGACCACTGTTAATCAACACCTAACTTGATTTTATAGGGGTAAGAAAAATAGCACATGATCTGATTTTGTAAATAGTTTTTTGGAACATGTGTGCAGCTATTCACATCCCTATCACCAACGACTGCCTGCGTGCCACAAAGCCAGAGTTGAATAGTTGAGCACAAAGAGATTACAGAGCCTGCAATGCTGGAGATATTTGCTATTTTTTTTAACAGAAAAACATTTGCTGACTCCTTGTTTAGAAGAGGAGCATTTATCTTACATGATTTTTTTATTATCTGCATAATGAATATTTGGTAGAAAAAATTTAAATGACTTCAAAATACTATCCAAATGTCTATTTTCAGATATATTTATGTTTATTATCTCCTCTTCCCACTAACTCATCCATATTTTAACATGGGACTTAAAGATTCTAGTTATAAATTTTCACAAAGTTACCATTGATAAGACTCTATGTATGTATGTACATATGTATGTATGTATGTATCTATCTATGCAGAAGTATTTCATTCCATACTCCATATATTGGTTCAAGTGATAAACATAATAAAACATATTTTCTGTAATAGAATCCATTGTTTTCCATACTTCAAGCCACATTTTCCTATATTTTAATGTACACAAGAATCAATTGCTGTGTGACTTATACTAGCAGATTCCTGGGTCTTGTTCCTGGAATACTGATTTAGTAGGTCTAGAGAAAGACTCAGCAACCATTTTTAAGACATATGCAGGTAATCATGATTAAATCAGAGTATATAGATATGTCGCCTAATCATCAAGGTTTTTTAAGTTAATCAGGTAACTCTTTTATGCAACCAAGTTTGAGGATACTAACAGAGATCAGCAACTCCCAAACTTAAGTCAATGATTGGGGGTCTTGTTTAGTGGTTCTGGAATGTAGCCCCAAGTTCCCCATTTTGAACAACCTGCTGGGAACGTTAATGTTTCTGGTAAGTGAAGAATGCTGCTTTCCCAACGCCCCATCTCTCTTCTCTGCCCATGGCTGGTGCAAATGTGCAAAGGTTTACTTGAGGACCTATCATGAGATATAACTTACCAGTCAGACATGGCATACACTTGTAATCCCAGTACTTAGAAGGCTGAGACAGGAGGATCGCAGGTTCAAGACCAGCCTCAGTAACTCGGTGAGACTCTCAGCAACTTAGAGACACCCTGTTTCAAAATGAAAAATAATGAAAAGGTCTGGGGATGTAGCTTTGAGGTAGAATGTCCCTGGGTTCTATCCCCAGTACCACACACACACACACACACACACACACACACACACTCACAAACACACACACAGAGGTATATCTGTCTTCTCACTTCTCAAGAAACTGTTCTCAGCTCTGAGGGTGATATCTGTGTGTGATTGTGTGTGTGTATGTGTGTGTGTGTTGTTACTTCCCCACTCTGGTCATAGAGTAACAGGATGCTTTAGAAAACCAAATACTTAAATAAGCATCACTAGCACATTTAATTCTTTTCAGTTAAGAGAGACAGCACATTCACTGCTTCCCCAGCTCTCTTTAAAACAAGCCAAGTTTTGTCTTTAGCACCAACCAGGATAATTCCACACCAAAGTTCAGAAAATCTCAGAAAGTATCGAGTTCTCAGGCAACTTCTCCATTCTCTCAATTCTGGGAAAGTAGTCCTAAGGCTGTGTTGTCAGTTCAACTTTCTTCTTCTTTCCCCCAACTGAATTTCAAGGATATTGGTTTCAGCTCTCTATTGAATGTTTTCTCTCATTTGATTCCCAATTGCCTTGTTTACTTGTTACTGCTAAAATCTACAAACTACAAAGTTGAAAAATTTGTATTATCGTATTTTTTTTAATTACAAACCTGCCCACAAAGTTTCCTATTACCCTTCCCTATTATTTTTTCTTGAATGGCTGACATCTTACTAATCATACATTTTAAAGTTTTTCATTATTTGTCTTCTTACTCCCCATTAGACATTGGGATGTACACTCCATGAAGGCAGGGTTTCTTGTTTATTTTATTCAAAGCTGAAAATCAGTACATATCACAGAACTGACCCTCAGAAAAAATTATTGAACAAAGAGTGAATGAATATTCCAAACTAATCAATTACATGTATCAATTACATGTCTCTATATTAGGATTGAGGCAAGTACTAAATAATGATAAATTTGGTTTACTTACAACTGCAGAAGATTTGAGTACATTTCTCATTTATATTCATGAATTTAATTTACTCAATAATTATTTTGTACCATCTAAGTGTCAGGCACTATGCTAAATGCCAGGGATACATGTGGATAAGACCTAGTTTCTAAGTATAATGTGCTAAGACTGATGGTGGGGGAAGGGGGAAACAATGGTAAAAGTAGTTATGCTACAGATCACACTGTGGTGCACTTTCATGGAAGATCTGAAAGGGTGTTGTTAATGGACAGAGAGTAGCTCATCACTGAACTTGGACCAATGACTGCTTCCAAGAAGAGAAAGTTGCCTAAACTACAAATTTAAGGATAGCTTGAATTTAGACAAAAGGGGAAAGATCACTAGCGCCTAATAGAAGTCATGCTGTGTAGAAAAAGCTTGGAGATATGATATGACAGTTCCTAACAATCTCCAGCACCACATTAATTTGGTATAACATGAAAATTGGGTTTACCTTGAGAAAGGGTAACTTCATATTTGCCTGCATAAGGAATTTATTTTCTAAACATACTTTTATTGGTGCATTGTAGTCTCACATCAAAATGAATATCAATTTGATATTAACATACATGCACACATCTCGTAGTGTCCCCCACCCCCTCCCCCCCATATGGAGTACCAAGAATGACATTGGTAAATTCTCATATGTGCACATTGTTTATGATAGTAATTCCACTGATAAACTTTCTTGCCCTTCCCCTTCCCTTATACCACTTCCCTTGCCCCACTGAGGGTCCTCCATTATCAACTGGAGTCCCTTATGTGTCCCCACTACTCCCTAGGTTGTGCATATCAATGAACACATATGATTCTTCTCTTTCTGTGATTGGCTAATCTCACTTAACATAATGTTCTCCAGGTCCTTCCATTTTCTTGTAAATGATGTTATTTTGTTCTTTTTTATTGCTGAGTAGAATTCCATTATGTGTATTTCCCATTATTTTGTAATCCATTCATATGTTCATGGACACCTAGGTTGGTTCCATAATTTGGCCACAGTGAATTGTGCTGCTATGAACATGGGTATGCATATATTACTGTAGTTTTCTGGTTTCAATCCCTTTGGTATGATACCCAGTAGTGGTATAGCCAGTTCATATGGTGGATCCATTCCCAGTTTTCTGAGGAATCTCCAAACTGATCTCCATAGTGGTTGAACTAGTTTGCAATCCCACCAACAATGTAGAAGAGTCCCTATTTCCCCACATTCTCACCAACATTTGTTGTTGTTTGACTTCTTAATGATTGCCATTCTAATTGGGGTCAGATGAAATCTTAGAGTAGTTTTGATTTGCATCTCCCTGATTGCTAATGATGTTGAACATTTTTTCATGTATCTATTGGCCATTTGTATCTCTTCTTTCGTGAAGTGTCTATTCATTTCAGTTGCCCACTTCTTGATCGGATTATTTGTTTTCTTAGTGTAGAGCCTTTTAAGTTCTTTGTATATCCTAG
>PVJS01039328.1:7685-19048 GCA_004027185.1 Glis glis
CTGAGGCTGGCCGCGAACCCGGATCCTCTGGTCTCCGCCTCCCAAAGTACTGGGATTACAAGCGTGCGCCACCACACCCAGCCAAAATTCACCTTTTTAAAGTGTATGTTTCAGTAGTTTGCAGTTGATTCATAGTTGTGCAAACATCACTGCTATCTAATTTCAGAACATTTTCATCATCCTCAGAAGAAACCCTGTACCCATTAGAAGCCTCTTGCATCCCTCCCCTCCAGTCTCTGGGAAACACAACCTACTTTCTGTTTTTCTATATTTGCCTATTCTGAGAATTCCATATCAATGGAATTGCATAATAAGTGGCCTTTTGTGTCTTGATTCAAAATTTTTTCAAAATTCATCCAAATTGTAGTGTTGATCAATATGTCATTTCTTTTTATGGTCATATGATATTCCATTATATTGGACATCAGATATACCTTGATTTGTTTATCTAGTCAACAACTGACAGACATTCGGGTTGTCTCTACTTCTTGGCTGTTGTACATATTGCTAATGTGAATGTTCATGGACAAGTTTGTGCGTGAGATTCATTTTCAGTTCTCTTGTTTCTATCCTACAATTCTATTGGAATTACTAGGTAACACGCAAATTCCGTGTTTACCATTTTGAAGAACTGTTTTCCTCAAAACAGTATCTCATTGTGCATTTGTCTAGAATTTACCTGATGACTTGTTATGCTAAAAATTGAGTTATTTTTCTTTTTTATTGAGTTATAATTTCCTCTGTGATTTCTTCCTTGACCCATTTGTTATTTTGGAGTGTGTTATTTAATTTCCATATATTTGTAAGTTCCCCAAATTTCCTTCTGTTTTTGATAATATAATTTCATTCTGTTGTGGTAGAACATACTTTATATGGTTTCAATATTTTAAAATGTATCAAGGATTGTTATTTTATGGTCTAGGGTATATATGGTCTAGGGTAGAAAACATTTCATATGCACCTGAAAACAATGTCTACTCTGCCATTTTTTTTTTTTTTTGCGGTACCGGGGATTGAACCCAGGGGCGTTCGACCTCTGAGATACACCTCCAGCCCTATATTTTATTCTTTATTTTGAAACAGGGTTACATTAAGTTGCAGAGGACCTCACTAAGTAGCTGAAGCTAGCCATGAACCTGCTCTCCTCCTGTCTCAGCCTCCCAAGTACTGGGATTACAAGCGTGCGCCACCACAGCTGGCTAAGTTTGAGCATTCTTGAGTGACTATTTTTTCCAAATATTCTTTGTTACCCATTCTTCCTCTCTCCTCTCCTTCTGTGAGCCACACAGTAGAGATGCTAGAGAAGAAAATCTTTCATCAGTATCAACAGGTGATATCTTGGATATGAAAACAGAATTATATAGGATCAGACTAAGTAAAATTAGTACAGTATAACATTCTATTTTAATTGCTTATTTAATGTTATTTCCTCTGGGAGATCTAATGAGACACAATTGCAATAAATGAACTTGTTATTTCATATTGCTAGGTTATCCTTTTATCATCCGTACAATGACATTCATTAGTTATTTCATGATATAGCACTAAAAACACTTTAGTATGTAAAATTGTAGAGTAAGGTAACCAAGGACTTTATGTGGTTGATAATAGATGGTATGAAACTGGGCATGTGAGGTTTAGAGAACAATGGTCTTCCTTTTTGGACAGAAACTTCAACAAGTTACAAGAGCCAGCCTAATCTAAAACAACATTGCTGTTTAGTTGGCTCTTTGATGCTAGAGCTATTTAAAAGCCTAGCTCGGTGAACATGTTAAAAGCTTCCAGGACTAATTTATGTGAGGATGAGAAAAAGGTCATACAGAGCATGTTAATCAGCTTTTGTCACCATGACAAAACACCTGAGACGAACTGCTTATAAAGAGGAAAGATTTACCGTGGCTTATGGTTTCAGAGATTTCAGTCCTGGGTCACTTAGTCATGTTGTGTTTGGCAGAACATAATATCAGGAAGTATGCAGTGGAGGAGGTATGTTCACCTCATGGCAGCTGGGAAGCAAAGAGAAAGAGGGGAGGATCTGGGCTCCCAATATTCCCTTTAAGGACACACCCACAAAGACCTAACTTCCTCCCATTAGGCCCCACCTCCTGAAGGTTTCACTACCTCCCAGTAGCACCACGGACTGGCAACCAAGCCTTCAACACATGACCCTTTGGGGAACTTTTAGATTCAAACCACAACAGAGTATGTCTTTAGTCAAAAAGGACTAATCTTCTTGTGAAAGAGTCTAATGAAAATGTTGCATATTATATCTTATTGTGATTAGGCCAGAGTCATGCTGCATAAAATGAATAGAAGTGGGGTGCTTTATAGAAAAACCCCAAAGCATCCATTATAGCCTCCTTGTTGTCTATGCATTGTGCACATAAAAATATATAAAATCCCTCAATACCCTCTAACAATCCATGAATCCAGGTTCTCTGGGAGACAACCATTTCCTAGATTCATTTTTATGCTCCATGTATCACATAGCCTCTTACCATTTCTTCAGCCTAAGAAATACCTGACAAATCTCTAAATATGCCAAGCACAAACATCAATGGCTAAAGGAAAACAAGTAAACAGAAAACATATAGGCGCATTGGTCCAGAGCATACACCATCTTCTGTAGAGCACAGATGCTAAATTAAATAATTGGACCAGAGAAACTTGTGTTCATCAGTTTATTGAAGCAACTTCACGGCAATGGAAAAATTTGGTCATCCAATATGGCCACTCCAATTTCTACCTGTAGGGAGGAATTTCTCTGGCCATGTCCTTCAATTCTCTACTTGAGAGGAGCCCAAGAAAAGGGATGTACTATAGAAGGTTGTATGATAGCAGTCTATTTCCTATAGATGTTGGTACTTGAGTTTGGATATTGTCTTAAGGATCAGACAATCATATTTGCCTGACATGAAGAGTTTTCTCACACTACAACTCCCTTAAATGCATAGTTAGTGGCACACTGATTTGATTTGTTGGGGGAAACAGGTATGAATGGGTTGTGCTCAGATTTCGGCTCACAAGCCTCATGGGTGAGTATGGATGGCTAACTATTATGTTGTTAACTTCCTCCCCAATTCCCCAAATGAGTGCACTTTATAATAGGAAGCATCATGACTTTTCACATGGGACACATGCACGCATACACAAAGTGAGGAGGAGAAGGATGGTAGGAGGACCTAAATCCTTTTATGGGTGGAAGGTGGCTTTGATGACAGCTCCCAGTGATCTCTGCCCCTGGTATTCATGCCCTTGTCTAAAGACTAGACCCAGCAGGGAATTGCTCCTGACAAATAATGTATGGCAAAGGTGATGGAATGTTTCTTCTGAGATTATGTTGTGACAGATTGACTTCCAATTTCTTCACACTTTCTCCTTTGGTCTCATCGAGTGTATCTGCTCTGATAAAGCAACAAGAGGAAGCTCCTGTAGCAAGGAACTAAGGGTGGCCTCTGGCCAGCCACTTGTGAGTAAGTGAGGCCCTCACTCCAGTAACCCTTGAGGATCTGAGTCCTACCAACAGCCCAGGTGTGTGATCTTGGGAACAGATCCTTCTCCAGTTGAGCCTTCGGATGAGACCTCAGCTCTGCCCATCACTTTGATGGCCATTTTGTGGGGGACTCTGAGGCAGCAAATCCAGCTCATCTATGCCTAGATTCCTGAAAGAATAGTAATAATAAATACAATACTTATTATTAGGATGGTGCTGTGGATTGAATTCAAGGCCATTGAGCTATACTCCCCAGCCTGACAGATTTTTTTTTTTTTTGCGATACTGGGGATTGAACCCAGAGGCATTCTACCTCCAAGCTATACCCTCAGCCCTAATTTTTATTCTTCATTTTGAAACAGGGTCTTACCAAGTTGCAGAGGGCCTCACTAAGTAGCTGAGGCTGGTCGCAAACCCGCGATCCTCCTGTCTCAGCCTCCCAAGTAGTGGGATTATAAGCGTGCGCCACCACACCCGGTTGTCTGACAGAAATTTTAAGATAATAAATGTGTGTTATTTTAAATTGTTATTTTTAAAGTAATTTATTAAGTAGACATAAAAAATTATACAGATTGTTATCTCATTATAGTTTATTAATTGCTCAATATTTACTAATATCTCAGTCAGGATGGTACTAAAAATCAGCCTTTAGACATTAGAGGCCAAATTCTTGCCATCTGTGGTATTAAACAATCTCAAAATGAAGCTGAATATGGCGGCACACACCTGTAATCCCAGTACTTGGGAGGCAGAGACAGGAGGATCACAGGTTCATGGCCAGCCTCAGCAACTTAGTGAGATGGTTGGCAACTTAGCAAGACCCTGTTTCCAAAACAAAACAAAAAAAATAAATAAATAAATAAAAAGGGCTGGGGGTGTAGCTCGGAGGTAGAATGCTCTGGGTTCAATCCCTAGTACCCCACAAAAAAGACCTTAAAATGAGAATTTTTAAATTATAGGACCTTGGATGAGAAGTATCCCCAGAAGGCTGACTGAAACAAATTAAACTATCCCATGGGGGAAATTCATCCCAGACCTCAAAAAATTCCAATAGGAATCACTCATTCTTTTGCCTCATTTATAAAGGGATTCTCAAGTTGAGTCTTATAGCATGCCCATCTCACATGTGGAACACGCTCTGATGTCTCATTGCCACACATTGCATGGGCAATGTCCTTGGCCTTCTATCCTGTCACCCAACACTGGGAAACTCCTGGTTCTCCTTCGAGTCTTCTTTGACCGCTTTAGCCAGAGGAAGCCAATGTCCTTTCTGTGTTCCTGTTTTATTTGGGCACATATTTTGCACTTAAAACCCAAGTTCTCCAGGCCCGCCAGTCTATGATTATGAACGACAGTACATCAACATGAATAGCTCCAGTCCCACAGATTAATCACTCCTTTATCTACTGGTCCTAAACAAAGTCTCCCATAGTTGTGAGTTGATGGGTGTGCCCCAAGTGTGTTTGTGAACAACCCTGCGCTCTGCTGCTAAGGGAGCGTCAGCCTCAGCTTTCTGGAAGAGCACTGTTCCTGGCCAGACTCCTAACCCCAGGGCTCCAACGTGGAAGAGCATGGAGAAACCCAAAAGGTACAGTAACATGATTATATCTTGTTTGTTTTAATAGAAGTGGCTAGAATTGTGAAGAGTCGTTGCCTCTGTAGAGCAAGAGCAGGAGGTAAGCGCTGGTTTTTCATTAGTTCATTTCCTTTAGAGGCTATGATGTATTGATTGTGTTTTAAAGTGATATGTATTTAAACCTTTGAAAAATAGACTCGTGTTTTGAAAAACGGCTCAGCATGCCTTTAGTCCTCACTGTGCTGCAGTTGGACTGAATTCCATGAAGGAACGGTATATGCCTCATTTGGTCATCTGGCCCTGAAACAGCATTGCTTCTAACTCTGGAGTTCACAGAGGTCTTTGTGAAAACTTTTCTTTCACTTTCTACCCGCAACCCCCAACAAGGAATCTGGGTTTTAGAGATGGCAATGAGGATGGCCACAAATTTCTTGGAAAACGTATACATCTTTTTATGTTCTGTAGAAGACAATACAGGATGGTGCTTAGGGTGTGAACTCTGAGCCGAATGGTGGTGCACACCTGTAACCCCAGTACTTGGGAGGCTGAGACAGGAAGATCGCAGGTTCAAGGACAACCTCAGCAAAGTAGCAAGAAGACTCTCAGCAACTTAGCAAGATCCTGTTTCATAAGAAAAGAGCTAAAGTAGAAGCCCCCTACGTTCAAGGTTCAATCCCCAGTATCCACCCTCCCCCCAAAGAAAAAAAGAGTCTGGGGTCTGACTTCTACTTTTGGACAATATAGACTAACAGGGAAGATATATACCCTCCTCCCTTCAACAAAACACAAGACAAGATATATTTAAAACTTGATTTTCAGATACCGGACATTAGGCAGCATAGGACAGTGTTACCTAAGAAATGGAAAACAAATGCTTGAGCCCAGCAGCTGCCTGAAAGAGAGAGAGAGTCTACCCTGCAATCTATGGGCAGAGAACGGAGATGGAGCTCAGTGGACTCCCTGAATTGAGGAGACAAAGCTGAGAGAATGGAGAGACCAAGACAGCTGGAGTTCATTGAACAGAGAGCTGCGCCCAGAAGGAATCCCAAAGTTCCACGGAGGGCCCTTCTAGAGTATGGACTGGCGTGTGCATTCCAGAAAACTACCACCAACCTAAATAACAACCAGCGAGAGATTCTCCAAAGAATAATGGGATTTGTTTGGGAATAGGAGAACGTTGCAACAGGAAAATGCATGGTATAGTCAATTGTCAGCATATTTGAAGAAGTGACTCAAGACAATGTTTTAGAAGGTGAATGGAGGAGGATTATGTAAGATATTTTGAAATATTAACCCGTGGCTACAATGATCAACAACAGGTTGTGCCAGTCCCAGGTTGAACAGACAGCTTCTGGGAAGACAGTATGGCAGAAGTATTTTTTGTTCACAGTGGACTTTGCACAGGTTATGATGCCGGCAGCGTCTTTTAGGAATAATTCTTATTCTCAGGCATGCATACATGAGATCCCCTCCTTCATAACTTCTCCTTCCTTTCTTCAAGGCTTGACAAAAGTGATTCTGTTTTGATTCTAACAGCCTTCACTCCGCACTACCTCAAGCCAGGAGAAAAACCTATCCAAAAGGATTAAATAGGGCCCAACACTTCTCAAGGAAGACATGGGGTCAATCTTCTCACAAGAAAGAGAGGAAAAACTCCTAATTCTGGCTAGGTACCTCTTGTGCTGGAATCATGGTTAAGTGGGAACCAGGGAATATCATCTTGGGGACTTGCCCCCATTTGTGATTAAGGGCACTTGTCCTGCTGGCTAATCTGTTGTCTGAAGATTCCCATCCGTCTCTGTCTGTGGGTCCTTCTGATTGACTCTGTGTGTGTGTGTGTGTGTGTGTGTGTGTGTGTGTGTGTGTGTCTATCTGTCTGTCTGTCTGTCTCTGTTTTCCCTTTGGAAATGGCAACACTGTGTCAGCTCCCACAGGATCTCTTTCAGAGTTTCAGCTGAATGAGGGTTTATGTTTTGCTCAACTGTAGGGGTAAAACTTAAGAGAAAGATGAGACTGTACAATGACATAATCTGGTTGATGTATGTAACAAAAAAAAATGTGTGGCTGATGACATGAGGTATTCTGAGGATGGTGTAATCTTACAGTTGGAATTGTTTGGCTGGATGGAAAGAGATTCAGGTTTGTTTTGTTTTGTTTTGTGTATGTGTGTGAGAGAGCGAGCATCTATGCAGTTTCAAGATAAGGAGTCTGAATGACCTGGATCTAAGCTAATGGTGCAGAGAACTGTACCACCTCCAGTGTCTCAGCTACAAGATGTTGAGAAAGCTTAATAAGCTTGAGAAAGAACTGCTCTCTCTTGGCAGCGCCATGTCTTTGGGGGGGGGACCTCAGCTCTATTCTAATCTCTGCACATTTTCCTCGTGCAGGCCCATTGGCTAAAAAGGTGCGGGAGAAGCAGCCGTCCTCTCTATGGGCAAAACCAGATTGGCAAGAGTCTCTCCCTTTAAGATCCATTTAGCCAGGGAAACACCAGTTTCTACTGGAAAGGCAAATCCCACTGCCCTATTAGTAAGGGAGAGAGAAAGAAAGCCAGTCTACAGTTCGAAAGGTCACCTGTGCAGCTCCCGTCCTGTGCACAGGCTTGCCAACCGACACTTCTGGCTGGGGCTCTGCGTTTCACCCCGTGATCGAATGAAAGAAGGGGGCCTCCAGGCATTCCAACGGCTTTCACCTGTGTAAACACCTGCCTCTTCGCCTTGCTAGGGTCTGCAGAGAGAGAGGGGCTCAATGATAAAAGGGTGGATTCTAAAACAAGAATTTTTTTTTTTTGTACTAGGAATGGAACTCAGGGGCATTCTACTCTACCTCTGAGCCACACCGCAGTTCTTTTTATATTTTGTTTTGAAACAGGGTCTCACTAGGTTGTTGAGAATCTCACTACGTTGCTGAGGCTGTCCTCAAAGCTGCGATCCTCCTGTCTCAGCCTCCCAAATACTGAGATGACAGGCATGTGCCACCATGCCCAGCTTAAAACAAGATTCTTAAACTTTTCTAAGAGCTGTGAGGAGCTCTCTAGATCCCTAGAGCAAATATTCTGATATGAAGCTTCTTTACAAAAAAAAAAACAAAACAACTCTGTATGGTTAATGTAACTTTGATTGGACAGAGTGCCTGGATATTAAAGGGGAAAAGTTTCAGTGAGTGAAGGGGGAAATTAACCTGAACCCCTCACAGCCAATTCAAGTTGCCATTAAGGTATGTAATGCCAGGAAGGAACCAACATGACAGCCAACATGTGTTTGTTGGCTGCCTTTGCAAAGAGATCCTAAAAAGAGAGCCCCTACTACAGCCCCGCACAAAATTGAGAGTGGGGACTCAATTAAAATTGTCTGATCCCTCTCTTATGACAAGACTTGCTGTGTGAGTTAAATGCTCATCTCACCTTTTCACCTGAGAAGCAGTGACTTCATTTCAAGTACTACTGGAAAATGTACTCTGGTCGCAGCTTTTGTTTACCAACCAGGAAAAGAAAATGGTTCTGTTCGCTGGAGGTTTTCATGGCAGAAAGAGTAAGGCCGTAGGGCCAATGGGACCCTGGGAAGGATGATCAACACTATCCAAGTCAAGATTTTACTTAAGGAAGAATTAGCCTTTCCCAAGAAAAAAAATTGTACATTCTTAGGAAGAAAACATTAACAGGCATCCAGCCTCTTCTACACAGATTTTTAAAATATGAATTGATTCAGCTTTGCCCGTTCCCTTACACCCTCCTGACTACGATACCTGGTGATTATGGCTGGTATACAGTACTGGGCTTAAAAGAGATATTCTTCTGCATCCCACTGAAAATGGGATTTCAGTTACTGTTGGCTTTTAAATGACAGGACCCCAGTATCTTCCCAGGATTGCTGGGTTGTTTTATCTCAGGGTTTGAAAACTCCCCTGCTCTGCTTAATAAAAGCCTAGCAAAGGACACAGGAGAGTTGCAGTTGGATCATGGAGTTCTTCTGTAATATGCAGATGACTTGTTTATAGTCAGCCAGATTATGGACACTAAACACTCTTATGATATTGAACCCCCGACATCATGTGGGTATAAAGTCTCCCCTAAGAAGGGATTTGCAACAAGTCACCTACCCAGGATTTCAGATTAGCCAAGGTACCCAACGTCTGATGTCAGATCAGAAACAGACTGTTTTGAGCCTTGGGGAACCCAGGAATTGGAGACAGTTATGTGGATTCCTGGAAATGGTGGAATCCTGCCATATTTGGGTTCCATATTTTGAACTAATAGCAAAACCCCTTTTTGAGGCTTTAAATGAAACAGAAACAGGGCCTTTGACTTGGGCCTCAGAGGGGCAAACCACATTTGAGAGGTTAAAACAAAGCCTCCCTGAATTAGATCTGCCTGACTTAAAAAAAAAAAAAAAGAGTTCAAACTGTATGTACAGGAGAAACAAGGTGCAGCCTTGGGAGTAATTTTACAGGCATTAGGAGACATAGTGCAGCCAGTAGCCTATTTGACGAAGCAGCCGGACCACACAGCAAAAGGATGACTTCCCTGCTGTTGAATAGTAGCAGCCACTTGTGGCTTACTATTGAAGGCTGAAAAAGTTTCTCTCCTTACATTGTAGCACTTCTGGTGGTCCTACAAGGAAATGGAAATGATCTTTCCCAAATTTAGTCATCTCCCACAATCCAGTATATTCCTATTAATCATTCTGGAGGGAGCAAAACTGAACTAGTTAGATTTTCTTCTGATTGGTTAAGTTAAGAGCCTGGAGGGGCTCTCAAACTTTCATCAAACATCAGGATCACTCCAGGGCTTGTTAAAACACAGATTACTGAGACAGAATTTCTTCTGATCCAGAAGGTATGGGGGGGTTCCCCCAAAGAATTTGCATTTCCAGTAAATTCCCAGATGCTGCTGATTGCCGACCTGGAAGACAGCACTCTGAGAACCAACCACTACTGTAGTGAGGCAACCAGAAAGACTGGTTACAAGTGTGGCCTCTGAGATTCATGTTTGGAAAAGCTAACAACAACAAAAGTAAAAACTACTCCCGTCCACACCAAAGCACACCTCTGAGAACCTACATCTATCCCAGTTTACTCTATATAGATTTGCTTTATGTTGTTAAATGAAATTTATGAAAGATCATTATTTTGGACCAGGATCCTGCACCAGACCTCAGCAAATCAAACCAGAATGGAGTCCCTGGGGCTAAGTAACCCATAATCAAACTGACCTCTGAAATGGGGCCAGTTTCCCAGAAACAAAACAAAACAGCAACCAATCAGAAGGGGCCAGTTTACCAGCAACCCCAGGACAATTAAGTCCTCTTAGTTTTAACCCTATAAGAAAAGCAATTTGAAAACACTACTCTTTTTGTTCCTTATTTGTGCTTTCTTCAGGCCTTTCTACCTAGAAAGACAATCTCTTCTGCTCGGCCAGTGGGAACTCCGTTTTTTAGAGTGGCATGCTGTCCGGATTCACAAATCGCAAATAAAAGCCTATGCTATCTCCAAACTTTGTTTTTGAACAATCTGTCCCATGGAAGGGCTTTTGCTTTTCTCTTCATCTTGTATAACCTACATAAACCAATTCGGCCAGCTTCCAGCCGTTCAACGCTATATGTAAAAGGGCATGCAGCGGGTATGAAAACAATATTAGCCAGGGATGGATATGAGACTGCCTCCCTCGCTGGCGTGGGAAGATGCCTTCCAACGAATCGCTGCCAACTTCCCCTTGAGGGAGGGCGTCATTTCCAGGAATGTTTTCGCAAATGCAGCGAGCCCGCTCCGCAGGACTCCATGCGAGTCACAGAGCCAGTCTGCAAACCCCGACCCGGCCGGCGCCCGCGGCCCCGCGCGGTCCCCGCCTCCCGCCTCCCGCCTCCCTCCCCCTTCCCCGCGGGGGGCGTGGCCTCGGCGCCCACGTGACCGCGGAGAGCGGCGTGCGGCCGGGTCGCGCGATCCGCCGTCATATCAGCTTACGGCGCGGGCCGCTGATTGGCTGGCGCTGCGGCCGCGTGGGCCCGGTCCCGCTTCTCGGGCGGAGTCGGCTCGCAGCCCGGGAGCGGCGGCGGCGGCGGCGGCGCGGGGACCCTCGGCAGGTAGGCGGCCCGGGGAGGGACGGGAGTGCGCAGGAGGCGGCCGGGGGAGGCCGATCCGTGGGCGCCGGGACCTTCCTCTCCACCCGGCTGGATGCATCCCGATGGCAGGCACCCCGCAGCTGCCCGGGGCGCAGAGGCCCGCAGGTAGCTGGGCATCTCAGCACAGGCCGGCAGGGAGCTGGGCATCTCAGCACAGGCCGGCAGGGAGCTGGGCATC
>PVJS01039329.1:0-18946 GCA_004027185.1 Glis glis
AAAAAAAAAAAAAAAAAAAAAAAAAGAAAATACTAAGAGAGCAAGGAAAGTGAATGTACAGCATACCAAAACTTACGGGACACAGTGAAAGCAGAGCTGACGAGAAATTTTATAGCTATAAACACTAACCATAATAAATGAAAAAGATACTGAATCAGCAACCTAACTTTACAGCTTAAGAACTGGAAATAGAAGGAAAAAATGAAACCTAAAGGAAGCCTAAGGAAGAAAATAATAAATATTGGATCAGAGGAAAATGAAAAAAGAATTAAAAATAGGGAAAATCAGTCAGGCATGGTGATGCACTCCTTTAATCCCAATAGTTGGGAGGCTGAGACAGGAGGATCATAGGGTTGAGGACAGCCTCAGAAACTTAGTGAGGTCCTCAGTAACATAGTGAAATCCTGTTTTAAAATGAAAAAATAAAATAAAATAGGGCTGGGGTGTAGCTCAGAGGTAGAACACCCCTGTGTTCAATCCCCAGTACCAAAGAGAGAGAGAGAGAGAGAGAGAGAGAGAAATCAGTGAAACCAAAAGTTAATTTTTTAAAAAGATGAACAAAATTGACAAAATGTTTAGCTAGATGTACTAGGAGAAAAGAGAAGATTCAATTACTAAACTCACATGTGAAAATTGAAAACAGTATGGCAGTTCTCCACAAAATTAAAGACAGAATTCCACTTCCAGGTATTCACAGATGATCCTCAACTTACAATAGAGTTATGTCCTGATATATCCATCTTAAGTTGAAGTAAAAATGCACCTGACCTACCAAACATCACAGCTTAGAAACACAGAACACTGCAGAGAATCCATCGTTTACATGATCAGATGACTGAGTGGAAGGTGAGGCTCACTGCTGCTGCCCAAATCATGAGAGAGTACTGTACCACATAATCCGAGCCCAGGAAAGTTCAAAATTCAAAATTTGAAGTATGGTTCCTACTGAATGCATACCTATTTAAACCATCGATAGTTGAAAAATCCTAAGTGGACCCATAATAAGTCAGGGGCTGTCTGTACTACTCCACAGAAGTAAAATGAGATCCTCAAAAAGATATTTGAGCATCCATGTTCATATTAGCATTATCCACAATAGCTAAAACTTGGAGGGCACCTAAATATTCATGAACAGCTGAAGGATAAGCAAAAAGTGACATAACTTGTTAATGTAATATTACTGAATCTTAAAAAGGAAGGAAATTCCACAGTACACTGCAACATGGATAAACCTTGAAGACAATTGTGCTAAGTGAAATAAGCCAGTTACAAAAAGACAAAGAATGTGTGATTCCCCTTCTATTAGGCATCCTAGTTAGAGGAGTAAAATTTTTAGCGACAAGAAACGAGCATGATGCTTGGCAGGGGCTGGAGGAAAAGGGGAATGGGCAGTTACTGTTCCACCTGTAAAGAGTTTCAGTTTTACAAGATGAATAGAGATGGAAGTAGACAGTGATGATGGTTGCACACGTATAAATACAATTAATACCAGCAAACTACTTACTTAAAAATGGTTAAAATAGTAAGTTTTTGTTATGGATACAAATTGAAAAAGTTACAAGAAATCATCACCATGGTCAAAGTAAAAGATAGTTTTATGGATGTATGCGTATGTCCAAACTCATCAAATTATATATATTAAATATATGTCATTTTTACAAGCTTTGTTGAGGGATAATTGATATACAAAAATTGTACATTTATTTTATACAATCTGATGAGTGTGGACATATACATATGGACATCCATTATATCATTGTTACAATCAAGATAATAAATATAATTATCACCTCCAGAAGTCTCCTTGTGTTTCTTTGTGGGTAGTGTGTGTGTGAGTACATGTGAGGGTGTATGTGTGTGTTTATTAACAACAAGTAACATGAGGGGAAATTGTTGCCCAATGTGTAAAAGTCTTACTTACACAAGATGAGTAAGTTCTAGAGTTTCCTTGTTTGACATTGTGCTGAGAAATAAGAATATATATAATTTTGTGCAGTTAAAAATGTCTCAAGAGAGTAGAACCAGTATTGCTTTATAAAGCTCCCAGTGATTCTAAATGGCCATTCACAGTTGAAATCCTGATATGGAGTAAAATAAAGCCCACTGGGAAAAAAACACAAATGAATCTCCAAAAACAAAACACTAGCCTGAATTTGCCATTTATAACTTGCCATTCCCCAAGGAATATGTTTAAGCTTTGTTTTGTCCTTATAAGCTATCATAATTATTTATTTATAATTCTTTTTTCACATTATTCACATTTGTTGACTTTATACTCAACTAAAATACTTGGTGTGCGTATTACAGTAGTCTTTATTATAAACTTGAATATAATCATTTAGTTTCAGTACATAAAAGATAGTATATGAGCCCTTTTGAGAATTGCAATAATGAACAATCCTTTAAAGAACTTACTGCATGGAATATGGAAAACACTTACATGAACATAATGCAAGCTTTTTAAAGAAATAGAGCTTTAAGCCAGGCATGGTGGTACACACTTGTAATCTAAGTACCTGGGACACTGAGACAGGAGGATCACAGATTCACAGCCAGACTCAGCAACTTAGTGAGGCCCTCTGCAACTTAGCAGGACCCTGTTTCAAAATAAAAATACAATAGGGCTGGGGGTGTAGCTTGGAGGTAGAATGCCCCTGGGTTCAATCCCCAGTATCAAAAGAAAAAAAAAGGAACTATATAAAAAATTGGTATTAACATGCTTTGAGAATTGTGAATTGAGATGTACTTCTGACTGAAGTATTAGAGAAGGCATTTTGGAGGAGGTAGCTGGGCTTTGTTCTGCTTTTATTGGTGCACTACAATTTTAC
Organism: Glis glis; assembly: GCA_004027185.1. Taxonomy (NCBI): domain Eukaryota; kingdom Metazoa; phylum Chordata; class Mammalia; order Rodentia; family Gliridae; genus Glis; species Glis glis. The sequence continues at coordinate 2,829 of PVJS01039329.1, forward strand.
ATCATAGCAACACTCAAAGTGATATACATAAATACATGCATACATCCCTTGATGTATTTCCCTCCAAATTCCACTTCACTGCCCCTTCCTCCCTCCCCCTACACATGAGTGAGACTGGTAGTGACACCTTCATGTATGGATATAACCTCATTTGAACCGTTCCCTTCCCCACGCCTCATATTGCCCCTCCTCACCTCCCTTCCACTATTCTAGGAGATAGCTTTTCAACAAGGCCATCAAGAATGAATAAACTTGCTGACACTATGAGGATTAAAATAATCATGTTTTAAATAGATTCTTGCTTACAATAGCAAGATACCTACCATTTTGAATTGCACAGACAACCAGAAATGTCCATGATTTTCAACTTTCTGTGGTGGAAGAATCTATTAGCAACTCAGAAAAATCAATATCTTAGCAAACTATAGCCAGCACCATAAATTTTAAGGCATTAACTGAGATTAATTATTTTCTTCTTCTAATTTGAAATGTAATGTGTGGCTTATTATGGTAAAAGCTTACCCTATTAGACTAATAAAGGAAAGATTATCAGAATTAATAAAAAGTCTAAATTTTAAAAATATTTTATTTTTAATTATTATATATATATAAACTTTGAAAGAGCTTTATTGCATATTCCTACAGAGGACTGCTTTAATAAGAGATTATTGTTGCAGTTAATTATTTCTCCATAAATCAAAAGCAAGGAAGAAATTGCTATTTAGAAATTGGTTGCTATCTTGGATGATCATACCCTAGTATCTTGTTTGTACTTTTAGTTTGTTTAGCAAATTTTTCTTATTCTTTTATCCCAGTATGTGACTATAATATTTTTTAGTAATTGTGGGGTTTAACTCCTTCCTTACCTCAGTGCTAAAATAAATAATGCAACTACTAAGGAAGATATCATGGAAGTTGCCTATTAGTATAAATTTATCTCCTAAGTAATATAAGAATTAAAGAAAGGCTTCCTCTAAAATAGTAGGGGCCTATTCTTCACTTTGGACAATTAATGTTATAAAAAGTTTAATAAGGACCTTGAATTTATGGAATTGTAGAAATAAAGTCAGATATGGTATTCTGGTAATTATCAGTGCACTTTCTAATTCATTCATTCATTTAATAAGTATGCAGAAAACTACGGTAGATTATGTTTATTATTTGGGAACAGTAATTTTGAGAAGAGAAGAATAATGTTTTTGTGTGTGGTACTGGGGATTGAACTGAGACAGGGGTCTACCTCTGAGCAATACCCCCAACCCTATTTTTTATTTTTTGAATAGGGTCTCATTAAGTTGCTGAAGGCCTGGCTAAGTTGCTGAGACTGGCCTCCAACCTATGACCCTTCTTTTTCAGCCTCCCAAGTACTGAACTTACAGGTGTGAGCCACCATGCCTGGGCTAATAGTTTACAAAAGGAAAATTGGATCATATGTTTATCCGTGACTAAATGATGCAGCATTAAGTCATGAATGTATACATTTGTGCTAGTACACTCTATATAGATATAATATAGATATATATATATAGATAGATAGATAGATAGAGTTCTTAGCATAAATGATTGATTATTAATCATAACATTTTTAATGAAACTAAAACCCTATTTCCACTAGTTTATTTGAAAATCAGCACATTATATTTTTATTCAATAAAATTGCATTAAAGTTTCTACATCACAACTTTGAGCATTAACAAATTGACTGAGCTTGATACACCAAATTCATCAAGATGAATTCAGAAACCATGGTTAGAGACTTTTCTGTTTTGGGAATGGCTACAGTTTTCTCAAGAAGATCTAATAACCTTTTCAATCAGAATCCTATTGTTAGTTTTTTTTTTTTCTTTTCCCAAAGAAAAGAGTCCATCCCTAAATAAACAACTCACAGAAACCAGAATGCCATCTACTGGCAGCCTCCAAAATCTTGTAAACTTTTAAATAAAAATAATTAATGTTAAATTAATTTAAAATTTAAAAAGTTTTATAAATAAATAAATTCCTGGACTTTTAGATGAATATGTATGTTAACATGTGCACACATTTAAAAGTTCAGATATTCTTCACATTCACAGTATATTTCATTACTCTCAGGAAACAATATTGTCCTCCTAATATTCATGCTATTTAGAAAACTTGCTTAAATATATATATATATATATATATATATATATGTGTGTATATATATGTGTGTGTATATATATATATATGTACTCAGCTGAAAAATATTGTTTAATAGTTCTAGATCTCATTAGGTCACCAATTTCCTTCTTAATATTTAGATTCAAAATATTGTTGGAAGTTGTATATAGCATTGATGTGAAAAAATTATCGAAAACTCATTTTATACTTCATGAATGCAGGAAAAGCACAATAACATTTTCTCTAAGTCAGTTATGTAATTGATTAATTTAATCCGACTTTGAGAAACAGTTTTAAAAATGTATCATTAAAAATATTTAATTATTATTTTTAAGTAGTTCAGCTTAATATCGAACTTAGACGTCTAAGGTAAACATACATGTTCCAGATGTTTTATTCAACTGATTCTGTACTAAAAGAAAATAATGAACATGGAAAATCAACTTTAGATTTTAAAACACCCAATTAGCTTTTTTTCAAAAATCCATAAACCATGTTTATGGTTTATTACAAGCATATTCTTATCCTTTTATTGTTCTATTCATGTGTAATTTCACAGACTTGTAACATTTAATTCTCCAGTGTTATCAAGAGTAGAATTCACAGAAAGATTATGAAAGCTTTGAAAATGGTTTTATATCATTTGTCTCGTAAAGCACCCTGTCCCCTTATATTTTCAGAGGACGCTTTATGGGGGGAGCCTAAAGGTAGCCATGCTATCTTATGAATGTGCATAATTCATGCATAAGAATGCATTTCAGGGGATCTTGAAATCTTGTCATGCCTTTTTCAGTTAAAGTAGGAGAAGAGTACTTAAAAAGTAAGTCTTATCAGTCCAGAAAGGCATTTTTAAAAGGCCATTATAAACGAAGTTCTCAGAACTCTGGCTCCAGCAATGATATAAAGGTTAAAAATTGCCTAGGCAGCCCTACTATAGGATCATCTTATTTTAAATGCAGATTGTCAGCAACTTTGAACCATGCACATTCATGATAAAGTTTAGAGACATGAAAAGATGTAGGAAGAACAAGAGCATTTTCTTGCACAGGAATTTAAGACAGTATAAAATATTAAATAAACCAGCTTTAAAATTGTGGTCATTCTCGTAGAAGGCAAAGAAGAGAGTATCATTTTTTTCAGTTGTTCATGCATATTAATATTTGGTACAATGTTTTAATTTAAATATTATAAATTACAAAATGGTACTGTATAATAACATACATTTTGAATGATCAATATAAAACTATTCCTTATAAAGTTCTATAAGCTGCTTTTAGAAATGCAAAAATGTTGCTAAATACTAATTGATGAAGAAAATTGAAATTAACATATGCATTAAATATGCATGGCTGCATATTTTTTAATCTTATTGCTTAAATAAAAAGGTATAAAGCAATTGGGCTGTCTTCTATTGTAAAATAAAGTGCATTAGTTTAGCTCATAGAACAATTTTTTAATGAATTAAAATATTTTATATCATTTATTCCTCTTTCAATCCTGGGAAAAATTTCAGGTAGCCAACTGTTTTGAAATAAATTTTCCTGCAGTTGCTATAGTGATGATAATAAAGTTCTTGCTTCTATTTGTGTGATGGGGTTCTGAGCAGAACACTTGAAAAGGTAAGCTCATCAAAATGAAGACACTGTTACTTCTCATCTTCAATGCAGCCTCCTTGAATTTAGTTCACAATTACAGGACTCGATCATTGTCGACAAGTTTATTATATGTACATTACCATAATCTCTCTCAATGTAGCCCTAAAAATTATACAGCAGAGATGAGTCCCCCCTTTTTTTACTATTATTATAGGTTAAAGTCATTGAACAAAGGATATTTAAGTTAATTCTGGACATTTTGTGAAAAAATCAATGATTGAATCAAAGATCCTGCTCCATTAGCTATTTTTGTCCATTATAAGGCTTTATTTTTTAACAATACAATGATTGTATGTTATTTTGCTTCAATGGTACATGTTGTTCAAGTCTCATTTCATCTCTGTGTTGATGCAAACTAAAGAGCTTAAAAGCAGACAGTTACTTGTCAAACTGGAGGAATCATCAAAGACATGTCATGGATAAAGCAGTATTACCTGCATGTTCTACCACATTCGCATAAAAAGTAATAGTATTTACCTTTAAACATTTGAAAATTTTAAATAGCTTTAAGAATTGTTGGTTTAGGGAGAAAATATGCAAAATGGCTTACACAAGTATAGATAGCATTTTATGTCATTTTGATAAGTAAGCAGAAATATTTATTCTGACTCTCAAAATCAGAGTAGTTACTTAAAAATAATCACAGTTCAGGGAAGTATTTTTCAAAAATACTTACCATCCTTCCAATCGTGATTATATTATCAAGATGCACAGCACTTGTGCGCTACAAGACCTGTGGGTATTTTGTATCATAAACATACACAGTCTTTTCTTTATTTCATTTGTTCCCAAGCATAACTCTCTTGCTTATAAATAAGTTATATTCTCAGTGGTGTCTATTAGGATCCTATTGTTATTTGACAAATAACCACAAACTGAGTGGCCCTAAAACAATACCCCTTTTCTAATAGGTTCAGGCACAATGTTGACAAGCTCAGGATTTTTGGTTCTGGTCAGAATTCACTCATTCTAAGGATGAAGTAAAGGTGTCAGCCCAGCTGAGTTCTCAACTAGAGACTCTGAGGAAGAATCAAGTTCAAGTTCATTCAGGTCATTGGCAGAATTCAATTCCTGTGTCTGTAGCCTTGCAGGCTACTAGTTGGGCAGCCACTCACTCGGCTCCTAATGGCTGGCTGCCTGCCTTGTCTGGCGGCCATCTGCACCTTCATAGCTATCAATAGAGAATCTCTCTTCTGTGGAGTCCCGCTCATGATCTCAGGAAAAGCAGGGTCCTTTTTAAGGACTTAGCTGATTAAGCTAGACTCACCCCAGATAATCTCCCCTTCATTAAATCAGTTGTGGCATATACATGACTCTAATCATGGGAATACTATCTATCAAGTTCACAGAGTTCAATCAGAGGGTGGATATTTTTGGGGGGGCTTCTTAGAATTTTGCTACCAGGATGCTTATTATTCCATGACATAGAGTTTAGTGTTTTGTTGTTTTACACATAGACTCAAGATAGATCACACATCAGAAAGTGCTACCTAAAAATCTGATTTTAAAAATCAGTTTATAATTTCCTTCTAAGACAAAAGTGATTTGATAATTATTAGTGCATATACAGAATTTACTTAAAGGACAAGAGATAATTGGTGTCTTCTTTTCCTTTACAAAATTGCTACTCATAAAATATGATAATCATAACTCAGAATCAAATATCACTGCGTGATGAGTCAAGCCATTTGTAGAAGCTCTGTGATCAAGAATTCTTGATAAGAACTTGCCTCAGTTTATTATTTCTTCTTTACTGGTGGACATTTGAGCAGGCTTTTAAAAATGGGGCTATTCAAAAATAGAAAGCTAAATGTAATAGCTTTTTCCCTATACCAAATTAGTAAAGGTTACATATATTTATGTATCATCTCATATATTTATGTATCAGCTTTGGAGTTACACAATCTGAATTTGATTTCATGCCCTATCACTTATTCACCATGTAATCTTGCACCAACTAAGACTACTATTATCTTCAGTTTTGTTTCCTGTAAAAATGGAGATAATAATAGTATGCCACACAATTGTCATAAAGATAATTGGGAAAGTGTGTATAGTCTAATTCCTTCATGAAACCAAGTGCTCAATGGAATAGTGCTTATATTATTACTATTAATATTAATATTGCATTGCTATTATTACTATTACCACAGGCTTTCTGAGAGATGTTTGAGGAATAATAAAAATATACTAATATTAATTGAATGCCTTCTATGAACTATGCTTTGTATAGTTCAGATATACAGAGGACTTTAAGACTCACAACATTTTATGATATAGATATTGTCTACATTGTGTAGTTAAGGAAACTAATTAAGGATGTTACAAGGGGTGCTCATAGTCCAAAACAGGCAGAGTGAAGATCCTAACACAGCTCTATGTTGTCAGTCAGTCCTCTTCATTACACACCTCTCCTGGAAGCCACAAGAACCCATTAACTCCAATTGTCTACACTGACCTCATAAGTAGAGGGCAGCTTACCTCTCAATATTTGGGGAAAGGGAAAAACATCTCTGTTTAATGGAACCTATATGAGAGAACACTACCTAAAACAGATACTGCTTACATCCTGGGGCACAGAGAAGCCATACTGGACATGGGAAAGACAGTGGAAAATTGAAAGCACCAAAGATCATCATTACTAACTATATAATTGCACAATTCTGGTAGGATCCAACCCTTGGTGGATATTCTTTAGCATCTGTCTCAATAAATAGAAAACTGAATACTACCTATTTATTTATGAAAGTTTAAATGAGGTTTCTGTTAATATCAAAGTACACATAAACTGAGATAATCCCATCACTTACATAAAAGTCCTATTACCTTTATCAGTGGTACCAAACAATGCAACCAACCAACACAATCTAAGTCCTTTTGGTGACAAAAGCAATTTATGTACAAACTTCTGTTGACAGAGTTAAAAATTTATTTCACTACAGGCATTTCAAGCCAGAAGTTTAAAAACAAATATTTTCTAAAATAGCATATGTTCATAGGCCAGACATGTGAAGCCATAACCTGATCAATGACATTCAGGTCATGGCTAAACATATGGTCTGCCACACTGACTCAATTAACCATCCATCAATGGAATTGCACAATACATCAGAAGAGGTAGTCTCCCACCACTGAGGGTCAGCATCCACTATTAAATTTAACAGCAAAGGCATCACTTTGGCACATCTTATTTGGCTGTATCTTTTAAAATATTTGAAGAATATATTTGACATTGTATCATATGTTTTTTGTTCTCTGAAAGAAATTCTTGACAAATTGATTTCTGGGCCACTGATTAAGAAATGATTTTTTATAATAAAACATGTCAATGAAAAGCACAATCTATAAGTATAGCACCTTAATCAATTCTAATCATGTTAATGTCGAGATTAGAAAGAAGGTATATCATTTACACATTATGTAAATCTGTATAAACTTAACATGTTACGAATTTCTAAGAATGTACATGGCTAAAAGGATAAATGCACAATTTTCAGACACTGAACCCTTCTGGAATATTACACATTAAAAAATAATGACAACAGCCTACTAAGTTTTTTCAAACTTGTGTATGTGATAATTGACCTAGATTTGAGGTATGGTAATGAAATCATGAGCAAATAAACACTGTACTAGGCTTGTAGTTCAGAACCAAGATGAACTTCCTGAATAAGGAAATGCCAGGCTTCTCCTTTTTTGAGGAGAATAAGGAAATGGCAGGCTTCTCCTTTTTTGAGCTTCATAGTCCCAGGAATGGTTCTTCACCAATAATGTCATGTGAATGTACCCAGAAATCTTAGTGTAAAGGGAGAAAATTGGAGAGCACTTAAAGGGGTTATTTTAGTCAATAGACACATCGTTGCCATTTGTATTTTTTTTAAATCTGCATTGCTTTTAGAGATAGGAAGTAAACATTGACCAGAGCCCTATGCTTAAATGACTCTTGATATAGGAAAAAAATAGTGTTGATAGATTTTTCTTTTTCTTTTTATATACTTTTATTGGTGCATTGTAGTCTCACATCACACTGTAGTTCAGAGTGATAGTGACATACATGCACACAGCACTTGGTGAGCCCCCCTCGCTCCTTCCCCATTCCTTTCCCCTTCCGCATACATGATTTTGAGATTGGCATTATTATTTTCACATATGTACATACGTGAATGCAAAGCTTTCCTTCATTAATTCTGGTTTTTTTTTAGTTTTTTCAAGATTTGCCTCACTCTGCTATTAGTTCCATTTTTCCTGTCTATCTATAGTTGTTTTATATAGATTCTTACTAGAACTCTGGTTAAGTTCACTTTTTTAGGAATTGACATACCATTTTGGGATAAAGTATGATATTTTTACACTGAATATTCAATTAGAAAAAGGAAATGTTACCAATATTTACATTCTAAATATGTATGTAGTGTATGTACACAAAAGCTGTTTATCAATTGTGTTAGGTAACAATAAAAAATATTTTGAAAGCACAGGGCGAAAAAAAATGAGCAAGTCTTCAAATTTATTTTTGTTGCAGAAACTAAACTACTATAGTGATTAGCACCAATGAAAATGGTGAAATTATTTGAAAATAGCAGAAATATTGCACTAAAATAAAGTCTCCATTACCAAAAATTTTAAAAGCCAACAACTATACAAACATTATTCACTCCATTGGGGCCCCAAAGCTATTCCTCATATGGCAATCATCAGTCCTCCCTGTCTTTAAATTTGCATTTTCAACAAGCCTACAAACTACTGATAATTCTTTAGTGTTAAGTATATTAATAAAATAGCTGTGTTGTGATTAGTTCCCTTAACACTTAACTTTGTGTGTGTGTGTGTGTGTGTGTGTGTGTGTGTGTGTGTGTTACTAGGGATTGAACCTTTTTGTTTTTGTTTTGAAACAGTAGCTCTAGATTGCTGAAAATCTCACTAAATTGCTAAGGTTGATCTCAAATCTGCAATCCTCCTGCCTCAGCCTTCCAAGTACTGAGATTATAGGTGTGTGCCAACTCACCCAGCAACACATAACATTTAACTTAAGTGAACACGTGACACCCTGATTTTTTAACTTTTGCAACATCCTTTATTTCATCTCCAAGCGTATTTATATCTATACACAATTTTCACTTTTTCCTTACTTTGGGAGTTAGTGTGTGAATTGGGAAGTTGCAACTCTTGGGGTTTGGAGGTAGGTGGGATAAGAATCTCCAAGAACTCATTGTCGAACTCCACATAATCATCATGGAGAGACTGATGTATTCAAGCCCCAAGTACCAGGTGAGAATAATTACCATGGAGATTTTTCACTTTGCATGAAATTGTTACTTTGCATGCAATTTTATTTTCCATTAGGGAAATGCAAATTAAATCCAAATTGAGTCACCTAATAGAGTGGCTACAAAATAAAAATTAAAATGGTCAATTCCAAGTGCTGACAAGGATGCAGAACAACTTGAACTTCCATACACTGCTGGTGAAAATGCAAAATAGTGCAATCACTACGAAAAATTTTTGATAGTGTCTTATAAATATCCACTGCGAATATGACCAGTCTATCTCACTTCTAGTTATGTGCCCATGAAAAATGATGAAAACCTGCCTGTGGATATTTATAGCAGATTTATTTGTAATGACCTCAAACTAGTAACAAGCTAACTATCTTGCAAAATAATGAATGAAAAAAAGAAAATGTGGTACATTCATCCAAGGAACTATTACTAAGCAATGAAAAGGAATTGACTGTTAAAAACATAACAGCGTGAGTAAATCTCAAGTGCATTCGAGCTAGTGAAAGAAGCCAAACTCAGAAGGCTAAATATTCTGAATTACATTTACATGACATTGTAGAAGTGGAAAATTTATGAATAAAAGAAAACAAGATTATTGGTTTCCAGGGGCACTGGAAGGATCCGGGTATGGTGGCACACCCCTATAATCCCAGTACTTGGGAGACCGAGACAAGAGATTTGCAGATTTGAGACCAGCCTCCGGAATTTAACGAGGCCCTCAGCAACCTACAAGATCCTGTTACAAAATGTAAAAAAAAAAAAAAATTAAAAAGAGCTGGGGGTATAACTCACATGTAGAATGTCTCTGGGTTCAACCCCAGTACCACACACACACACACACACACACACACACACAGGAGTGAAGGAAGGGATTAAGTACAAAGGGTATCAGGAGGGTCTTTTGGAGAAGGTGGTGGAACTATAAAGTGTCATGATTGTGACGGTGCTTAGTTAAGTAAATGCAAAACTCATAGAACTAGCCAGGTGCAGTAGTGCACACACATAAACCCAATACTTAGGAGTCTGAGATAGGAGGATCACAGATTCAAGGCCAGTTTCAGCCTCTTAGTGAGGGCCTCAGCAACTTAGTGAGACCCTATTTTAAAATATAAAAATAAAATAAAGCTAAGGGTATACCTCTGAGTTAGAATGCCCCAATTTGAATCCCTAGTACTGAAAAAGAGAAGAAAAGAGGAAATGAAAGGAAAGGAAAAGATCCTCATAGAACTTTTCATCCAATGTATGAAATTTTAAAACCTGAATAACATACTTTGCAAATTTTAATTATGGACAAGTAGGAGGGCTCTGGAGTGGAAATAATGTGTGATCTTCTCTACAGTAGTAGAACACGAGTATAGAGTGAAGAGAATGAAGATTGATGGGAATTCTTAGAAGTGATCAATAGAAGAGACAATGTGGTATGATGAATAGATGTCTGGCAATGCAATGATGATATGAGAAACCAGACACCAGATAGCTGATCCCAGAGTTACGAGACACATTATCTTGCAAATGTGTATCAGTAACTAGAAGATATCTTGGAATGGGGCCAATTTCCTGTAATCAGGATAGAGCCATAATATCAATATGGAATATATATATATATATGTATGTATACATATGTAATAAATATATATATCATCCTAGCTATTTCACTTCAATGTTTACCTAAGAAAAATTAAATCTTATATAATATTACATATGTATTATTATGACAGATGTACATATGCTATGAAAAATAATTTATTTTATGTTTAATATAGTGTGCATATATGTATATATAGAGAAAATCAGTTTATAATAATACTTTAATATCAGATAAATAAGGCACTAAAATATAAATTATGTAATTATATATACCACTTTATATGGACTTCATTGTAATTATATATTATAATTCTTAATATCTCATGTGCTCTGATGAGTACTCTGAATAAGGAATAGAATCTTTCTTGTAAGTACTTGAACCTTTTTCTGAAATTTTGTTCCATAATTGGGATGCGAGTGAGGGGTCTGGAGACTGGCCTAAATGAAGGGGCTTTGGGCTGAGGCCATCTTTTCCTGGACCTCTGTGAGTTGCTGGAAGCTTGTTCAGCAACACTAGACTACATCCACCTGAGAGGGAGATAAAAGGTGCCCAGGAAAGATGTGACACACGCAGGATTGATAAAATATATAAATATATTGATGGGAAAGGGAGTTTTTGCAATGTTAAAGAAAAGAGTTCCACATACAGAAGGGGAAGAGAATAGAATAACCCATATGGTATTGGATTAGAATTGAAGATATCAGCGTGGACTCATGGTTTTCACTGTGAACAAAGAAGTTTGAAAGATAAGTGCATCCAGGTGAGACAGAAAGATAGAAAAATAGATGTGTGTGTGTGTGTGTGTGTGTGTGTGTATGTAATAGTGGTAGTGGTGTGTGTGTGATGGTGGTGTGTGTGTATGTATGTGATGGTGATGGTGGTGGTGGTAGTGATGTGTGTGTGTGAGAGAGAGAGTGGTGGTAGTGGTATATATTTGTGTGTGTGTGTGTATGTGTGTGTGAGATGGTGGTGGTGGTGGTGGTGGTGTGTGTGTGTTATCTATCCACTGAGAAGTCCAACACTGGGAATAGTGAGACCCCTTAGAGCAAAGAGTACACCTAGCACTCAGAGCTTTGGTTCTAGATACCATTCTTTACCAAAAGGAACCATTTATCCTCACAGAAATGAGAAATAGCAATTTTCAGGAAAGAACGTCTTACTCAGGGAAAGTACAACATAAGCCTAGAACTCCTTAAAAATATTTTAAGTGAATAAAGAAATTATGAGACATGCCAAAAAAAACACAGAAGTCAGCCTGATGGGGACCCCACTTACAAATTTGTGTAAGTTGAACATTAAATATATACTGATATTAATGAATTATAACGCACTGAATAAAGTAGGAATCAATGAAACCCAACTGTGATAGTATATTAACTAACCCATATAGTAGGAAGAGTGGAATTAGAAATAAAAAAAAAACATTACTTGGCAATTGTAGTAATAAGCAATTCACTAAGGAAATAATAGATGCTGAAACTATGAAAGTTTGTTTATGAATGGGGACTTCCCCACAAAATATTTATTGTTACAGTAGGGTAAAAACAAGTAACTTTATAAGGAAGAAACTAGGTAGACACCATATTAATCAAGTGACAAGAAATAACAATAAATGGGACAAATCAAAGTCATGTACCATCTGATAGAGTGTTCATGATATTCTTGCAAAAAGTGAATAACTTGAATTTAATCATGAGGATACACCAGAAAAACTCAAATGGAGGGACATTCTGCAAAATAACTGGCCTCAATATTTAAACATATCACATTTATAAATTGAGCAAAAGACTGACTTATTTTGGTTGGCCAAGATAAAAAGACATGAAAATTATAACAATATGTGGATCTTGAATTTCATCCTTTTGCTGTAAAAGGAGTTATTGAGAAAATTGGCAAAAATGAATTAGGTCCCCATGTTGATATAGTAATCAATGTTTATATTTCTCATTTTAATGATTATATAGCTATTATACAAGGAGAATGTCTTTGCAAGAATTCCCAACTTAAATATTCGAGAGTAATTGGAGGTGATAATCACTTGCTCTTAATTAGTTTAGGAGAAAAAAAATTTACTCATTTTGTAAAAATAGATATACTTTCAATACAACTACTTCTATTGCTGATTTCTTCTGTGAGTCGGTGGGACCCTGAGAACCTACATTAAATGGATTTCAGGATTGCATTTTGATGAAGAGAATAAGAAAAATATGTATTAACTAGCTGTCATCCCCAGTTGTAGGAATAGTTGGCTGATGGCTATTAACTCTCTCTTAGTTCCAAGTTGGACATGCAGAAGATTTGACTGGGCTCCTTCTCATTTCATTCCTTAAAAATCAAACTGAGAACTCTTAAGAAAGAAATATAAAGGCGTGGAGCATAAGCTTGAGGTAACTTGGTATCAACTAGCTGTTACACAAAGCTGTGCTGAATGGTTCTATAGTGTGCCAGGAATGAGACAGGGGAAGCCTAGAGCTTCAGCAGTGATGTCAAACAAGTGACCAGGGCAGGCAGTGCACTGCGGGCGTCATTCAGATTCCTCATGCCCTCCAGTATATCTATTACATGGGGCCTCAATTTTTGCATGTGAGGAGAAGGACAGGACAGTCAGTCCATCATAGGGCCAGTTCAGAAGATGGCTAAATATCATTTCTTCAAATAGGCAATGTGGACGTATTAGTGCAAAAGCTACAGTGGCCAGAGATATTACAGGTATTTTGATAATAGACTTATTATTGCAGAAGGTCTTGTCCTTGGTCTGGAACTAAGTCCATCCTTCAGCTCTACCATGGGGCTTGCATTGTGTCCTTATCCAAAAGGGATACTAATAGCACCATTAGGTGGCAGGGAAGATTGTCCTTTGGTCTGAGCCCTATCTGAAAATGGCAGTCTTCTTAGTCTTTTAACAAATATATTGGATCAGGAGTTCCAAGTTAAGTATAAATTGCCTTTAAAATGGGAAGAACACAACCAAACACTGTGCCTGTTAAGAAGAGTTGTGAATTAATAGTAGTTGAAAATTTAAAAAGGCTCTAAGCATGGTGGCGCACATTTGTAATCCCAGTACTTGGGAGGATGATATAGGAGGATCACAGGTTCACGGCCAGCCTCAGCAACATGAGGCTTTCCACAACCTTAGTGAGACCCTGTTTCAAAATATACAATAAACTAGGACTAGGGGTGTAGCTCAGAGGTAGAACACTCCCGGGTTCAATCCCTAGGAACAACCACAAAAAAATTAAACCATTTTTTATCCCAACTCCTTAAATCCATTTTTTGCCCTTCTTTTGGTTTCCCTGTCTCAGTTTATCTATATATCTCTGTCTGTCTGTCTGTCTGTCTGTCTATCTATCTATCTATCTATCTACATATATATAAAGAGATACATAAGAGATGTGTATATGAGATAGAAGATAGATAGATGATAGATAGATAGATAGATAGATAGATGATAGATAGATAGGAAAAGTCACAGGATGACTCATACCTTTGAATTCTTAAAATGTTCACTTACTTTTTCTTGAGGTTTAATTTTCTATCTTATATCAATGTGGTGTACTAGGGCATCAAGTGTATTTCCCACTCCTTGCTCACCTGGCCCATTTGAAATAATGTTATCAATATTGTGAAGCAGCATGACAGAAGGACATCTGCAGAATGTCAAGATAATTCTGTTTATCAGGGCCTTTGCGGAACTGGTCACTACATTAGTGGATGAAACAGAAGACAGATAAGGCCAACAGGTTCTGCAGTGATGCATAAATGATGTGCAAAATAACCAGACGCAAATGAGAGGACTTGGGGAAGAGCGCAGATGGGCTTTCTATTGCCACCATAAAAAAATTACAAGGAAACGTAGTGGTTTACTACAACCTCCATTTATTATCTTACGGTTCCTATGGGTCAGAAATCTAGGCAATTGTGATTTGTCTAGTTCCTCTGTTCTTGTTCTCACAAGACAAAAATCAAAACCTACCTTCCTTTCTGGAGTTTCTGGAGGAGAATTATCTCAGTTTAGGCCAGTTGTTGTCAGATGGCAATTCTTTCAGTTGTAGGACCCAGGTTTACATTTCCTTGATGGCTATTGGCTAAGGACTGCCTCCATCTCTTGGGACACCTCTATCCAGTATTTGCTCCTACCATCTGTATCTCAAACCAGCACACACACCACACATTTCTCATAGTTGGAATCTCTCTTAATCCCCTTTCTGCTACACCTGCTTTCCTTTCTCTTCCTCCACATCTCTTTGACTCCACCTGGAAAAAACAATTATTTTCTTTTGAGGATTCACATAATTAGATTGGACCCAAGGAGATCAACCAGGTAAGGTTGACAAGATTGGTAACTCAACTACAAATGCAAAGACTTTTTGCCATATGACATGACATAGACACAGGGCCCAAGCACAGGCGCATGGGAATCTTTGTGGGAGGAATTGTTTTTCCCACTATGCAGAGCCTTGCATGAAAACCACTGAACACAAGCAGAAATTGACATGAAAAAAAAATGGAAAGTATGTATCTAAATGAACATTCTTCCTTGCTGGCTTTCCTCTGCTTTTTGGGACATGGGTGTGAGAATAGGGGCTTTTTCAAAAGTCTCCAGAATGGGTAAAAGGTCATTTAAAATTTGTTTATAAAACTAAAGCGATATATACACTTCTGTAATCGCAATATGTGGAAGGTTGAGACAGGAAGATTGTAGCGAGATTCTGTTTCAAAAAAAAAAAAATAAAAAGGGCTGAGAGTGTCTCTTGGAGGTAGAATGCTCCTGAATTCAATTCCAAGTACCAAAAACTAACTAATTAAATAAATCATAAGCCATTTTTTTCATTTAACTTCTTACAACCACTGTTTGCTCTTTGGGCTCCCTTTCTTACACATAACTATCCACTGATTCCAAACCAAAGTTGTCCTCACATCCTTCTCTACATCCCCACAACCAATAATACAATAAATAAATAATATTATTCATTTTTACAAATGCCTCTTCAATCATTCCTAGCATAAAAAGTTTGAAGTTTTGTTTCAGTTATCTGTTTACAATGTATTAACCCAACACTGTTTCCTAAAACAATAAGCATTGTACAATTAAGGTAGGGCTTGGTGACGGCTTGCTTCTGTTCCACTTGGCATCTGTGGGGGCAAAAAGATTCAAGATGGCCTCTTGACTTGCTCAGCATTCCAGATTGGACGGGTGAAGCAGCTAGAACCTAGGTGGGCCTTTTTTCCTTTCCATGTAGTCCTTCTACATGAAATTCCTCGTCACTTCAAGGTTGGGTACCAAGAAGGAGTGTATGTGGTGTGTGTGTGTGTGTGTGTGTGTGTGTGTGTGTGTGTGTGTGTTTGTGTGTGTGTGTATTTGTGCGTGCGCACACTTGCATGTGTCACTGGGTATTGACCCAGGAGCAGTCTACCTTTGAGTTACACCCACAGCCCTTTATAATTTTCTTTTTTGTT
>PVJS01039330.1:0-18946 GCA_004027185.1 Glis glis
GTAGTACACCTAGGAAGGATTAAATTCTCTTAACTGATATGCTCTTGACTTCACTTAATTTTATCTATTCTGCCTAGTTGTTTGACTGGGTTTTTTCAACTCATAATGAAACTAAAATATCATTTTTGATCATCTGAAAATTTGACTGGTTCTATGAAAGTTTCCATTATTAAAATTAACCAACAGGAAAAATGAATTTCTGTTAATAACTACAATAACATTCAACACAAGCAGGAGGACAAGAAACAATTGATTCATGAACATATCAGTCAAGATCAAGGTCTAGGATCTTATTTTTCTTTATATTAGAGGCTGTCTTTGAAAAATCCTTAGACCATGATTTTTATTTTATTGATCCCAGCAAATTTATATGAAAGCCTTTATAAATTAAAAAAAATGTCTGTTGAGAAAAGACAATATTATAGGGGTTTATAAAATATAGGTTTTAATTATTTTAAATTCCAATGAGGAAAAAACTTCTAGTTTAATACAACCACCTCTGAGGATAATTAAGCATACCCCCATGATCAATTAATAAACCGGCACCACTTCTAAAACATACTCAGTGCCACACAGCAATTTATGTGCAACTTAAATTGTACAAGCTTCTTTTAGTAGGAAATAAAACCCATACTTAATATCAATATATTAAAAACATAACATGTAATGATCTAAAGGAAAAGGTTTCCAAAATAGTTTGTGTATTCTGAACATTACAATAAAAACATAAATTTTTGGAGTCACATCTATTACTATAATTGCCACACATAGGTATTATTGCATATTTCCCACTCTGCATATATAAAAATAGAGATACAATATGGAGCCACTTGAACCTGAACAGTTCTAAATTCTTGATAAATTCTGATTGCTAGTATTTGCTAAAATATTCTGCACGGTCTATAATTTTACTTAAACTTTTTATAATGGACATAAGTTACCCAAGGTTGCAATAATCTATTCATATGATATACCCACAACATTCTTCAAACTCTTTGAAGATAGATGCAGCCCACTTTTCATTATTTTTATCTACTGAGCTGTGTACCACAGCGTTTTGCAAGAAATTATCATTAAATAATATTCCTTTAACTAATATTGAAACTATTATAACTGGTTTTCAGAAAATGACCCTCAATTCAGAAAAGTTTCTGCTGTTCAATAAATCATTCGTTGTGTTTTGTATACACCTTAATACATTGCAAAATTGGAATACGTATAGTTAGAAATATTTTTCAACAAAATTAAGATCCTTTGATAAACAGAAATTCTGATTAATCAGAATATTTTATTCACTAAATATTGTAATCTTTGGAGGTTTAACTATACACTTTTCAACGTAGGAAGTATTTTTGTCTCAGTAAGGTTTTCCTTTATGCTTGATTCAAACTATCTAGAATCAATAGTAAATTCATCATAACTTTTATCTTGAAAGACAAACCTGGTGTTTAAAGAATTAGTTTGGATAGACACATAAAAATCATTTGCAGTTCTCTTCATGAAGCCGCCACTGAACGTCTCACAACTTTCATTTGTCAATCGATTTTACAATCAGGCAATGTATACAAGACAATGCTTAAGCCATCAAGTCTCATTGATTTCACAAGGCTGTTTATCAAAACAGAATTGAAAAATCTTCTTCACCAGCCAAAACAAGTTTAACGAAATTCAGCCCCCTTTGGTAGCACTATTATAAAGTCCTTCAACTATAAGCTTACAATAGCTCAAGCTTCAAAAATCCCAAATTTACATGTGCTCCCTACAGTTTTCATTCCCAATGTAACTCCAGGAGTAAAGCTTTATGTGAGGCCTTAATAAAATCACCAATTATTCTATTTAGTATTGATTCAGTTACAAACATAGCTGTACTTGCAAACACAAGCCTTTTATTCTTCTAGACTTAAGATTTGCATCCAACAGTGAGTGAAATACATAATCCTTATTCAGGAAAATAATCAAGAAATAGGAGTTTGTAGCAATATAAAAAGTTGGTTAACAAAGTTATTCATTTGATTCATGAGGCAAAATGAAGAAATGTTAACAATATTCATATTAAAACCAAAAATCAATTCATGCCCCCAGGCTTGCTATGGTTATGAAATCAGCTCTCCATTTGCTCAGAAAGGAAAGATGGGGGGGAAAAGCGTTAAATCAAATTTTTGCCTCTCTCAAATCAAAACGTCTATTATGAGATATCAATTAAGAAATGAGTGATTATTTATCTAATGCCTACTATTTGCTTACCGTCGTGGAAAAATATTTATTGATAAAAATTCCCAAGGTCTTTTGTAAGGGTTCTTGTAGTTGTTCAAGGCATGTAGCAAGGAAAGCCGTGAGCAGTACAAAAAAGCCATGAATGCACTGTGTGCATAATTTGAAAACTGTATTTTCTCTTTCAGAAATGTTAGCATAATACATATGCTTTATATTGATGGATATTGCTGAGCATTTAAACATCTTGAGCTGTGGTAAACTTAAAATATAAAATATTTAAAGAACATGTAAGAAGCAGCAAACATACATTGTACTCCACTAGGAGACAGAATAACAATTGCATTGAACCAAAGGTAGACAGCCACCCAGCCACTCTGGGCTCCCCCCATGTCTCTGAGTCTACAGGCAAAGAAGGAAGTTACTAAAGCTGCCTGGTCCTGACTGCTAATGGGGAAATTGGACTAGTACTCCACAACAAAGGTAAGACAATATCTATAATACTATGGTAGATCCCTTAGGGTCTCTCTTACTACCATTACCATGCCTTCTGATAAAGGTCAATGGCAAACTGCAACAATCCAATTCAGGCAAGGCTACTAATGGTCCAGTCCCTTCTGGAATGAACACTTGGGTCATCCCACTAGGTAAAGATTCATGGCCAACTGAGATGCTTGCTAATAGTAAAGGGAATATAGGATGGGTAGTAGAAGAGGTCCTTAGAAATGCCAGCTATGACTCTGACCAGTTACTGAAGCAGCCTGAAAGAGCCCCTATTCAGTTCTTTGCTCAAATGTCACCCTTTCAGAAAAGCCTTCTTTCACAACCTTACCCAAAATCAGGCTTTCATACCTGCTCTGTCTTCTTTCCCTTCTTTACTTTTTGTTGTATTGCTATCTTAAATTGTATTATTTACTTGCTTGTTTACTTTTTAGAATGCCAGTTCCATAGGCGATGGGCTCTTTGCTTGTTCAGCACCTAGAAGGGCAGGCACGTCGCTGAATCGCAGTCAATATTTATTGAATAAATGGACTTCGGGGTCATTGAGAACCACAATAGAGTCGGATCAAATGCTGGTTCCTCTATTTCTTTTTTTTTTTTTTGCGGTACCGGGGATTGAACGCAGGGGCGTTCTACCTCCGCGCTACGCCCCCGGCCCTATTTTTTATACTTTATTTTGAAACCGGGTCTCACGAAGTTGAGGTGGGCCTCACTAAGGAGAGAGAGAGAGAGAGAGAGAGAGAGAGAGAGAGAGAGAGACTGGGAGAGAGAGCGAGAGAGCTGAGGCTGGCCGCGAACCCGGATCCTCCGGTCTCCGCCTCCCAAAGTACTGGGATTACAAGCGTGCGCCACCATGCCCAGCGCTGGTTCCTCTATTTCTAAGAGCCAAGTTAACTTGAGTAAGTTACTTTACCATTTCAAGTCTCAGATTCCATACTACAAACTAGAGTTTTATGCAGAGTGTTATTAATAAATCCAGTTTAGATATTATGGGCATAGCACTTCTAAGATAATTTTTTCAATTCACAAACAACAATCATTCTTATCTTTTCCATAACATTCACAGAAATGCTTCCTTTGCCTCAGCATACATTTTTATCATGCTATACATTCTAGAGTGCCACTTAAATTTTTACTTAGATTTTAATGTTGAGGTTTATCATATGCTTTTTCCACCATTTTTTAGAACATTTTAACTTATTAAGGTGAATTATTAATGAATTATAAATATTGAACCATCTTTGTATTCCTGAATGAAGCACATTTAATGACCCATTAATATACTTCCATGCACTATTTCTCTTATTTATATTGGTATTTTTAATATTAAAAGTATTTATTAATGTTTTAAATATTTTAATCAGATGTCATTAGACCCAGAGTAACCAATAATTGAAGTGGGTATATATTTCAGAAATTTCATATTCTACATAATTAACTTGAAAAGTATAAAGAAAAGATATTTTTCAAAATAGGAAATGTGTCTATTTAATGTAAACAAAAAGCACTTTTCAATATAAAAATTAGTATCCTTTTAGAAATGTGACCCTATAATATATTTTCTGAATCTTTATCTTCCACAACTGCTTTGACTCTCAAAGTGATAAAACAAATAAACTGGTAAAATTAAATAAAACACTTTCTTTTTTTTTTGCAGTACCAGGGATTGAACGCAGGGGCGTTCTACCTCCGCGCTACACCCCCGGCCCTATTTTTTATACTTTATTTTGAAACCGGGTCTCACGAAGTTGTGGAGTGCCTCGCTAAGGAGTGAGAGAGAGAGACAGGGACAGAGAGAGAGAGAGAGAGAGAGAGAGAGAGAGCTGAGGCTGGCCGTGAACCCGGATCCTCCGGTCTCCGCCTCCCAAAGTACTGGGATTATAAGCGTGCGCCACCACGCCCAGCTAAATAAAACAGTTTCTAAACAATTCTTGAGCCAAAATAAAAGGCCATTTGGCATTGTAGAACTTCTCTAATGGAGTTGTGGCTAAGGAAAGATGTGGGAATTCTATACCACAGATGGATAAAAGGCAAGTTCATATACTGCTATGTTTTGACTTACCTAAATTTGAATTATTCCTTATTCTACTTCTTTGGCTTACTTATAACAATCTCTAAATGCCCTCAAACATTCTTATATGGTTAACTTTTATTATAAATAGATTAACTTCATAACTGGAGACTATCATACAAAGGGATAGATATAAAAATTATATATGACTGTCTCCTAACTCTGAATGATACTTTTCTGGAGTAGTTACCCTAATCAAATCTTACCCACATAAAATGTTATGTTTGTAATGTGTCTAATTCTTTTTCCATTTTATATTTCAAAGGCTAGCTTAGGAAAATTACAAATGATTTTGAGGGCACTATATGGAATATCAACATCTGCTTTGTAACAGCTTATATATAATTCTAATTCCTGTTCTTTATTGTTTCTCTGTCTTTAAATATTTTTCTTAATTTATATCTCATAAAATTCCCATGCTAAAAGTAGAATATCATAATAGCAATATTTTAATTATTAGAAATTACATTACTCTCCTATATACTTAAATACAATTTTCCCCTTACTACTTTCTTCTCACAATTCCCTCCTGGACCTCTATATTAGCAGTCCCCTCCTCCCACACACGCAAAGTCCTTCTAGTTTACTTTGCAGTATTTTGTTTTCCATGGAAGTGCTGGGTCCTTAACTTTAATGTAGGTACTGGACTTGACAAGCAATTAAAGCAAACAATTTCCACTCATCAAGGCTTGCCAAATTAGTCATCTGCCATCTGGCCCATCATCTGGCCCTCCTTGAGGTCTTGCTGTGAATCTGGATGCACTATCTCAGATTAAGAGGGACAGTGCAAACCTCCAAGCTGGTGAAATGCCAGTGGGGGCTAAGTATGTAAACATTAGCAAACATCTTTCTTCCCTAGATTATCATGCCTTCAACCATCCTCTTGTGTGTGATATAAACCAGCCTGAGTGTAATGTCTTATCACTGTGCACTGTGAGACTTTTGCCATCACTGTAATTAAAGTGACAGTGTGGGGGCCTCTTTTACTCTGAGAAATACTTAAAAGAAGAAAATAAAACTTGATGTTCTTAATATGATGCTATGCTTACATATCAAGGCTGATTTTTTTAAGCACTGATAAAGATTCACGTTAAGAAATAAGAGTATGGCCTGCTTCTTGCACTGGAATCACAGTGAGACTTCCTTTTTCCTTCTTTTCATCAGCAAATATTTACTTGGCTGGTAGCATGCAGTAGGCACATTCTAGGGACAATCAAGCTGTAATAGTGATGGGCAAATTTGAGAAATAGCAGGAGTGAAACATGGTACTATTACCACCTCATGCTCCTCTTCCCTTAAGGCATTCTCTAACCTAGGACTGCAGGAGGGCAATGGATATCTTTGGGCAAATGCACTAAAGTACCCTACTCCTAAACCCCAGGGCACATGGCCTGGCTATCAGGATGTGGGCTGAATTTTATCCCCATCTGTGTTTTGATCCATGTTTCTGCAGTAATTAATGTGCATAACTTTAAACAGAAGTTTTGGAATGTCCCTCTGCCCTGGATTATCCATCCACACTTGCTCATTTAGGGTAAAATTGTGTCCAAATAAGTAACACTCCTTCAAAACCAAAGAAAGGTCTGCTAATGCCAGACTTTGGGTGAGAAGGGGTCCAATAGAAATCCTTTTGACTGAAGACCTTTTGCTCTATCTTCAGATAATCTGTATACAAAGTCTATTCAGATAATTCCTCTAACAAAATATTTTGGGATGTGTTAGGAACTAACTCTTAGTCACATAGTGATGTGTACTCTTGAATGAGAAACTAAAAAGACCTACCTGATATTAATATTGACTATAAAATAATTTAAAGTAAATTCTAACATGTATTTAAATTGTTTTCTCATAACCTAAACTCTACTATTCTAGAAAACTGATTCTATACTCTCCAATAAATTGATCCCTCTAAAACAGATGAGTAGTTATTTTTCCAACATAATCATACTTCCAAGTACAATCCCAATCAATTTCCAAGTATTAATGGCAATTGGGTGCTTGATCAGGAGATAGCCACTAATAGGGCACTATCTGTCATTCATTCCTTTGTTCTATAATGTATTTATTCAACAAAGGTTAACTGGTCAACCACAATATATGGTATGGGCTCTGAGCTAAGTATGAAAGGAATAATAAATAAAATCTATTTCTCAATTTTGTAACATTTTATATTGTAGCAGAAATCCTTTGTAAAAATTTTTAGACATAATAATAGTGTACAGGTTTGGTTAAGCTCTATTAAAGAGAAATAATTTTTCAGACTTTGATTCACTGCCACTGGACAAGATTCAAAATCAAAGTTAAATTCATCTTATCCACAATAACATGGAGGAAGATGCCCCACTACACCCAAAATATATTTTATATGATAAAATGTAGACATTGCTTGTGAGAAGTAATTTTCTGTGAGGTCTTTCTGTGTAACAGTAGTAAATGGGGGTAGCCAACCTATTCAATAGCATCTACATCTGAAGAAATAGAATCAGACCTTACCAACACTTTCCTCAGCCAGGTCTGTGCATATCTCATCTAAGATTATTTACATGTGGAGAAGAACAAGAAAAAATGCTTTGATACCATCCCATACATGCATATTTTGAAACTATTCCATTTAAGGCTGATTTTCAATCAAACTCCCTGTTGTAAATTATGTAATAACCATATAATTGACCACATTGTAGATTTTGCTTTGTATTTAGACTTTTTCTTTTGTTTTCTTTAATTCAAAAATCTGATAATGTAATTTGGGTTTTTTCAAAGACATTTCATAGCTACTATTACTAGCAACTTCCCTATTCACCCTCATATACTTAAGGGTTAGTCAACTGAGGCATCAGACACTACATAGATATTCACTTAATTTCACATGTTTTCCAATGTAAGTTTCACTAACTTTTGAATTTAAGAATCTGATATCCAATTTTGGGTCTTTATTATAATGAAGCAGCAAGTGAAAAACCTCTAAGACAGTGAAAATAAAAGTCCAACCTTTCTGGATCCTTCAATATGGCACATAAAGGAGAAGAGAGGTGACATTTAATACCTTACTACTAAGCAATATTACTAATGATAACACATTGGAATGATTTTTCTTGTGGTTTTGTCAAAAGTGTCTAAGCAGTGATAAAATAATAAATACTAAAATGCATTACAAATTTCCTTAATTTATTTTGTCTATGATAATTTGGCAATACAAGTATTCGAGATACCTCATTTGACACTAAAAATGTCCCATATCCCATCAACATTGTGAGTTACATAGCATCAGGTCTAATTTTAAAGGCAGAGAATGACTTATAATTTCCTTTTTTATATAAAATGTATCTAATAATAAGAAAATAAAAGCTTGAATTGTAGTTTTAAAATTATTTAGTACTTGCATTACTGTTATTATAATTATTAGTATTATTTTGGTACTGGGGCATTCTACCTCTGAGCTACACCCCCAGACTTTTTTATTTATTTATTTTATTTTGAAACAGGATCTTGATAAGTTGCTGAGGGTCTGGCTAAGTTGCTGAGGATGGCCTAGAACCTATGATTGTTCTGTCATAGCCTCCCAAGTACTGAGATTGCAGGTGTATAGCACTATGCCCGGCTGCAATGTTATTTCTAGTGAAATTTAATTTTTAGTTTAATGTGGATCTTTGAGAGCCTGTGCAAACAAACATAATTTTTCTATACTGAACCAATTGTTTATAGTTGAAAAGAACTGAATTATTTATATAATTTAGTAGCTT
The DNA here is from genome assembly GCA_004027185.1 of Glis glis. Taxonomy (NCBI): domain Eukaryota; kingdom Metazoa; phylum Chordata; class Mammalia; order Rodentia; family Gliridae; genus Glis; species Glis glis. The sequence continues at coordinate 8,524 of PVJS01039330.1, forward strand.
ACAAGGTTCATATGTGCATCAAATATTTTCTAGAAAGTAAATAAAATTTTAAAGTAAATCACTTGCTGTTTACTAGAGATACAAGTGGGAACAGAAACTGTATACTGCTATTTTTAATCCTGTCACAGCACAAATCTGATCAATTTTTTAAAGTTGAGAGATACCTTGTCTGAACAGGACTCATTTTCAATTCTTGACAAATATATATTTCATGATACAAAAATAATACGTACTTCATGATAAATTATATAAATACATGTCTTTTTATTATAGAATTCAGATTTTACTATACATTTCCTGCCAGCATAAAATAGAATCAACTTTCTGTTATACTGTTTATAAATACTCTTTTAGATATATTTCCCACTTGATTGCAAAGAAGACTCCATGCAAATCAAATAAAGACTCTAGAAACTGCTCTTAAAATATAACTTTTTGAGGGACAAGTCTCTTGCAGTTGTATCATCTTAACTATGATTTAAAAAATAAAATGAGCCTTAATACAATCAATTATTTTTCAAATACACATTTTAAGAATACATAGGTGCATGTATATGCATATATTCATTGGGGAAAATATAGTGATATATTAAAATGTTTTTCTTTGATCCAAATATTTCTGGGTGATATTTTGCTATTTATATACAACTTCTAAATTTATACAAGTTATAAGAATTTTTATATAAGTCAATTATTTTTTTTTTTTTTTTGCGGTACCGGGGATTGAACGCAGGGGCATTCTACCTCCGCGCTACGCCCCCGGTCCTATTTTTTAGACTTTATTTTGAAACCAGGTCTCACGAAGTTGCAGAGGGCCTCACTAAGGAGAGAGAGAGAGAGAGAGAGAGAGAGAGAGAGAGAGAGACAGGGAGAGAGCGAGAGAGGTGAGGCTGGCCGCGAACCTGGATCCTCCGGTCTCCGCCTCCCAAAGGACTGGGATTACAAGCGTGAGCCACCACGCCCAGCTATATAAGTCAATTTTATTTCTAGAAAAGTCTGTTTTTATTTTAAGAAAGCTAAGATAGAGAACCATTCTATACTATGTCATTTCTTTATGGGTATGTGTATGCTAACCCAAATTATTACAACACTTTGGATAATCTTGTAATTTATAAAACCTTTACACTTTCCATACAAATACGACTTACATTATTCATTAAATGTAAACCCTTGACTAATTTTATTTTCAAATATCCAAAAGAGAAGCAGGAAAGAATATATTCTTCTATAAAGAGAGTGTGAGCTTTACCTATTCATCTATAAAGGAAAGTTCAAACACAAATTTTCTACCTGAGTAGAAAAGAAAACATGATAGTGGTGCATATGTCTGTGTTTATATTAATATTCTAGTTTTTATATGTGTTCTAGGTTCTTTACTAATTACATGATATTATTTCTAATTTATCAATAACATCTCTCCTAATTTTATATTTTTAATTATATTACTGTGATTATAAAAAATTAAACTATGAGAAGTACTGCTCATCTGTATATTAGTAGTGCCAGAAATTCTAAGTGCTTCATATGCACATATTCAATTAATCTTCACACCAATCATATTAAACACATATTATAATTACCTCTTTTTTACAGATAAGGAGACTGAGACTCAGAACGTTAAATAACATAACCAGAGAATTAATGAGCAGAAGAGTCAGGAATCAAAATAAGTTCTGATTTTACAAGTAGTTCTCATTCAAAAACAGAACATTGGTGAACTAACATCCGCAAATATTTGTTGTGAATTATTTAGGCTCAGCAGTAGTGTATTTTGCTCAAGTAAAAACACCCATAAGCCAGGTGAACTATTTATATGCTGAGGACACATTGCCTTCTATAAATTGAGAACTACAGAGTTGTGCTGTTACTAGTCCTGCATTTTCCAGCCCCGTCTAGATGTCCGTGGCAGGTGCTACAGGTGATAGTCATTAGATTTTTGAAACATATCAGAGGAAGTTTAGGGTAGTCCAATCTCAGCAAGCACAATTCGATTTTACAAATGGCGAAAACTTGGCTCCCTGAACAGGATTTTGTGACACACTCCCTTCTCATTTTTTATTTCACACTGGAAAAATAAAACAGATAGCCAAGATAGTCAAATTTCTAAAAATAATACTTTTTAGTTACAAATGGGCTTCAATGACGTGAGAGCACAGAGAAAATCTGTTCCAGCTCTTTAAGATCAAGCCCCCCCTTTTTATTTCTTTTTTTTTTACTTTTTCTTTAAACTAGAAAGGTTTTGCTAAATGGTTTATCCACTTGCTCCTCCAGTCACATTTCCTTCCACCTCCCATCTCTTCTTTTTTTTTTTTCCCTTTCACCCCTGTATTCAAGTAAAAATCTATGGAGCCAATTCCTCTCTTTTTTCTTTAGCCAAATAGTGCAGACACACACAAACTCTGTGGGTGGCACCTGACATTCTAGGAGCTCCACCTGACTGACACCCCTCTGCCATCACACTAGTCTCTATCTGAATACTGCAAGAGCCTCTCTGATCACCTGCTTTTCTTGTCTCTTCACAATCTATTTTATACCTGATATAAAACGATTTTTATATCATTTAACCTTTGAATGGGGTCATTTGTCTTCTTTGCTTGAATGTCCCCAATAGTTTCTCATATTAATCAGAATAAAATTAAATAATCCTTATCTAGATCTGCAAGGTCCTAATTCCATCTGAACCATCCGAACACCTGCTGCTTTTCTGACAGCATCTCCTATGGTGTTTCAGTGTGCTCTAAGATCCTGCCACAGTGCCATCTCACTTGTCTTTGAACAGTGCTATGAAAGTTTCTAAATGCTTACCATTAATTTCCAGATTTATCCATAGACCAGTGACCGACCAGCATTGGACTGCAAGTGACACTTAGAATGATCAAAACATTATGATGGTCCAAAACATTACACTTAGGATCACTCACTGACATCTGCCATGTTAAATCTTTATTAGACTGTAAGCTTTCTGAGGGCAGAGACTCTCTTTTGGTCACTGCTATATTTATAGCCTTTGGAATTACTTTAATTACTTTAGTAGGAACCCAATAAATTTTTAGTGAACTAGATGGTTGGCTACTGAAATGTTGAAATACGACCTATAATCTTCAGTTCATATTTAACCCAAATGTTATTTTGTTGATACTCATAATGTCAGAATTGCAAAGATACTTAGAGACTGATCATCAAGTCCAGCTTATACATATAGATGACAAAAGAGCATCCAAGATAAATGACAGTACTCAACGAAGGTCAAACAGATAGTCAGGGACAGAAAGAGAATGAGGCTCCTCATCTAGGCCATGTTTGCCTGGCGCCATGCCTCATGATCCATTGAAGGCTTTCCTGAAACTGTGTGGTTTTAGGGAAAGGATTCCCAAGCATGATGCTATGTTGCCAGAAGGAAAACTGTGTTATGAAACTTGGCATGGTGCTTAAGAACATTTGGTGAAACAGCACTAGTCACTTCTGTAATTAGAAAAGAGATCCTTAGTAATATCTTAATTCTTTTTCAAGTCCTGGGTAAATGAAATTAAAAATAGTTTAATAAAAGGGAAGGGTTTTTTGTTTGTTTTGTTTTTAAAAGTTGGTTTAACAAAAGCATATAGCATATGTAAACAGAAGCCAAACATTACATGATAAATACAAACTTCAAAAATTTTAAACCAAATTATGTATTTTTCATATATATGAGAAATATATATGAGAAATACATATACATACACACACACATTGTGTGTGTATGTGTGTGTATGTGTGTGTGTGTGTGTGTGTGTGTGTGTGTGTGTGTGTGTTTTACTGGGAATCACACCCAGGGGTGTTCTACCTCTGAGTTATACCCCCAGCACATTTTACTTTTTATTTTGAAACAGGGTCTCCCTAAGTTGCCCCAGATGACCTCAAACCTGTGATCCCCCTGTCTCAGCCTCCCAAGTACTGGGATTACAGGCTTGCACCACCATGCCTGGCTGATCTGATTTTTTTTTTTCCTTTGCAGTGCTGGGGAATCTAACTCAAGACTTCATGCATACTATGTAAGTTGTCTACCACTGAGCTAGCTAGCTACATCCCCAGCCCTTTATATCATATCTTTTTTGTGTGTTGTACTGGGAATTTTAATGTGGTTGTCTTTAAAAAACAAAACTAACAAAACAAAAAACTCATGGAGCTCACTTTATTTGCAAACAAATAAGCTTTTTTGAAAGGAAAATAATCACCTTGTAATTTAACTGTTTTGTAAATTCATATTTCAAAGACCATATTTACTTAAATATATTCACACCTGCACCTAACAATTGTATGGCATCTTAATATCAATGAATTAGAATATTAAATTATTATAGCAATTATACCTTTAATATTTATAAAGTGTTATATAACTTAAAAGCAGTTTTATTCATACTAACTTCTTTGATCCTAAATTATTCAAGACATGGTTACAAGAGCCAAAATTATTAAATTAATTGCCAGCAATTCAAACTTTAGGTATCCTGGAAAAGAGGATTCTCAGAAAGATGTTTTAAAATTTTTCATGAGTTAGCAATGAGGTGATTAAAATTTCCAAAATACTGGATAGCTTTACTTTGGTATTATTTGGGACTCACAGGAAAGGAATAGAAGAAATGGGCTAAATAAAAACAGATTAATTTTTATACCTTTAAAAAAAGTGGGCAAGAATAATAAGATCCTCTACTGACTCTATTACAAGCCTCTTTCTTTTTGCACTCTGTTAAAGTAGAAGTTAATTAGATATAGGAAAGTTAAGTAGAAATAAATCAGGGCTAGAAAATGGATTTGATACCACTGCAAGTCTGGTTGATTAGAGGCTGCTCAGAGAATTCTGTTGGATGCAAGCTGACAATCTTTTCAATATTGTGATTTTACTTTGGGCATGAATTCTCAAAAGTTATGTTTCATTTTCATTTGTATACATGTAAATAATCTTTGAAAACTATGTTTAGTATTTCTAATTCTTCATTACATATTGAATCAAATCCTGGTTACCTGCCTGGTATTCAAGATTGACCATGAGTTGAGATTCTACTACAATATCCATTAAATTTTAATGAAATTTTTTTCTAAAAATTTTCCAAAATAATCAAAAGATGGTTTAATTGCCATCCATTATTAAACTCCCAACAACTGTTTTTTTTTAAATGCCATTGGCCTCATGAAATTCTTTGATAAAATTTATATCCATCATTATCTCCAATACCTACATAAAGAATTTTCTTCTTTCAGAAAAGGTCTGAATTACTCATTTACATTCCCTAAAATTCTTATACAGTGATACATTCTATTTTAATTTCTATGATTATTTTATTCTTATTTTCCAGTATGTGTACATTAATTTCCCCTTATATGATAAGCTAGCTTGTGGAGACATAAGATTTTATTTTCTATCATTTCTGATTTGGTAGGAACCATATGTAATGTTTCTATCACACAAAAATTGCTACAGTTTTATAGATTTAATCCTAGCCTAATTTGCTGTGTCTCAGGAAGAATACATAGTAGTAATAAAATTAAGTGGCAAAATAATGAAAATGACACTGGACCCAATATATCTAAAATTCAGAATATATGTTTGTAGTTTCTAGTCTTAGTATTTAACAGTTGACAGCTCACATTCATAAACCAGTATTTTAGAATTAAAAAAAGAAAGCTTTAACTGCAATTGAAGGCTTACTATTCTGAGTTCTATAAATTTAAGGAATCTGGCTTTTCATAAGCATATGTCAAAACTCTGGAATCCTTCTAAATAAAATATTAATACTTATATAGAAGTTCCCATTGTCCATGTATATTAAGCTTAAAAATTGTAATTAGAGTGAAAAGAAATCCATCTGGAATGTCAGAGAGTAGAGAAAGTTTTAAGAAGGCTTTCTCAAGCCACAGTCCTCTGACGCATAAAGCTCATACAGTAATTTTATTTCCCAGCATTGCTAGACTAGTGGTTGCACACCTATTGCTCATTCATCTGCTACCACAGCCTCCTTTCACCTCAGGATGATACTGTCATAGTCCTCAATGAATAGTATTTGGATACCAATTGCTATAAATTTCAGGACAGTCTAGTGTGAGTTTAGACCTCTTCTAGTATCAAAAGCATTCCATGCCCCATCTTAGAATTACCCTAGAAAGACCAAGGAGAAAGGGAGAAGACTGTGGTTTTAAAAATGGAATGGAAATCTTTTCTACACAATGCTATACAGGCTTCTCTTGATAAAACAAAAAATTGCTATGGGCCAATTAGCTTTAGGGTTACCCAGTCCATGCACGCTACAACTTGCCACCTAATCAACTTGCCACCTAATACATTTAAAGTGGAAACTCAATGGCTAAGTGTCCAGCCTTGGCTGTGCCCACCCAGCCTGACCAAGGCACCAGCGCACGGTAAAGGACAGGCCACAGGAGTCCTTTTTGTACTTTCTAATCTTTGCCTTATGTCTTCACTTTATCAAAATGTTTCAGAATTCTGGCTTCTGATGATCTGTGGTCTTCACACTAGTCTTTCAAAACTGCTCCCTTTCTCTCACTGTTCTGCAAATTCCTTGTTGATTTGACCCTACTCAATTTGAATGATCTTGCTCCCAATCTACACTGACCCTGCAAGGGCCCAGGGAGTTTGGCCCATATATGCTTCCTGGTGTCTCCACTAGGGGGCCATGGCCGCTCTTGCCTTTCTCATAATGGATATCTGTTGGAACCCTGAGGTTTCATTTAGCTTCACACTGTCCTGGCATCTTGATAATATTGCTTGACTTTGCCATGACTAACAATCTACATCTTTCAGCCCAAGAATTAATCCAAGGAAAAGAATTAATTATTCAATGTGCCACTTATGTTTTAGACTTGGACTCCTTAATAACACTAGTGCCCACCAAATCTGTTATCGTGAATGGCCACAGACTGAAAACTGTCTGGCTGGTTTTCGTTCTATTCTCAGCCTTCTGTCGATGTCACCCTGTTTTCAACCTCAACATTAAATAAATAGTGGAATACGCGAGTGCCAAACATTGTTGACAATCTAAGTCTAGAAGCATATGGCGCTGCATTAGTAGAAAAACAATTCTTCGCTAAGTAAGTATACTTCATTTGAAAATATGCACTATTTCTTCTCTTTCTTCTTTGAAAAGTCAGCACACTTGAGGGCCAAGTGTTGCCTGGGGACCTTCACTTGCATAAAGCATACTGTTGGCTCTGAAGCTGTGAAATTCCCTAGCAACACAGGCAACGCTTAAACTCCTCTGAGAAGCCTACATTATTTATCTCTGAATAGCTAGGGGGCTTTTTGCAGAGAGGTCCCTAACTACTGCAAGCATTTACTCTATTTAATGTTTTTTAATTAACAGTGCACAAACACCAAAGACTTCACTGTGCACATCCCAGATTGGTTTTCTCAATAGATTTGGAAATGCAGGAGTGGAATCGTGCCAGACTTTTCTTCCCTATTCCAGTCATTCCTTAAAACCTGGGGATGTATTTATTCAAGAAGACATTGATTAACATTGGATAAAGCTGACCTAGGGATAAGATAGAGGAAAGAGATATCCGGGAAAACAGTTAACTGGTGGAGAAAATCCCTGTTTCTGTTGCTCTTGATATATTTTCAAGATAAGAATTACAATATAATTATGAAATAACTGAATTTCTCCATAATATAATCTGTGGCGATTTAACCCTGAGTAATTTAAGGATTAGGTAAAAATCTCCTCTGAGGTCATTGCCAATTCTAAAATTCTATATTCAGAATTACCTACAGAGTCCCTAAGTAGCACCCCGTAATGGGACATCAACCCAGGATTATTACATCCTATAGCACACACAATATAACTCAAAGACAGCAACTCAGAGATAAAATAAAAATGAAGTATCCACAAACTACTCTGTCTACCATAGTCATAACTCTAAAAATCACTTTGTAAACATCTAAGAAAGAAAAGAAACATCCTCTCAAGCAGAATTAAATGAATTGAGGGTGTACGCATTGAAAATCTCCTTTAGGGTATAAGACTTCTTAGAGTAAAATCAAAGCTACTAAAATGAAGTTCTGTTAGTATGAGAAACATTGTAAAGTTTTGCTTTACTGTCATCTTCTGTCTGAGCTCACCAGTGAAGCTGGATGGAGAGGCTGGCTTTCTCACTACAGTGACAAAGTTTCCTCGCATTTGCACTTGTGAGGAGGTAGAATCCTCCATCTTCTCTGGCCTACTGTCTCTCTTGCATGATTTCCCCTTCTTTTCATTTCTAAGATATACCAAATAATCATTGAAATATCAGAGAATTAAGTTATGGCCTACACACTTTCTACTGAATTACTTTTTTTGCAGAGTGTTGGAATTTTCATTTATTAATGAACAGTAAGTGCTAATGACTGTAGTTTCTATTTTATTACTCCGTGCATCACCAGGGGGCAGCACAAGTCCCACAGAATATTCTTTTGACTTGGCAATAAAGAAAAGTTACAATGGCATGGTGGTTATAGGTATACACAGCTATAGGCATACACAGAACCATTTCACTTTTTCCTACAACGATTACAGGTTAAAAACTAGCTGGATTCAGGAAATTATTTCTATAAAGAGGCACACGGGTGCTAGCATATATGGCAACAGACCTAGCATCATCCGAGAAGGAAGGGAGGCTATCATTAGGTGTGTGTGTTCATGTATCATCTCTGTGAGGTTCAAGCATAATGAAGCTGTTATTATTACTTTCTGAATTATCTTATAGTTTGAAGTTAAAGGTATTAAATGTATATCAAAAGACATAATTTTCCCTGAATATAAGGAGAAGGGAATATAAGAATAAAATATACTAGGTACCTTGCAAAGAATTAAGGATGAAGCAGGGGGGTGGGGTGGGTAGAGAGGTAGAGAATATTCTGACATTTGAGAAGAGTAAATAAACTGCTATATTTTATCTTTCAATTTGATTTGATACATCCACGCGAATGATATATAGAAAAATAATATAGAAATATTATGAATTTATCTTTACATGCCATACCTGTTCATAAATGTCTAATTGCTACCTGGAGTGTCATCTTTAAAAGATGACATACATTAACACAGAACTTTTAAACCACCATGCTCATTGCATGAATTCTCTTTTAAAAAAAATATATTTATAGGCTTTTATAGATCCATAAAATAAAATGAGTCATAAAATGTTAAAAGGTGTTGTAAATTTTACACGAAAATAAACAACTTATAAAATCCAATAATATAGCAACAAAGTCTACAATATCACGAAAGAGAATAAAATATTTTGCTAACTTACAGAAAGGTAGAAATAGAAATAGCAGCACTTTAGAATATGGGTCTGAAAATGTTTCAAATATGTCCTTATTCTCAATTTGCAAAGATGTCAAGATGTTTTTTTTTAAAAATCAAAGACATGTGGGTGTGCACGCACACACGCACATGCGCGCACACACACACACACACACACACACACACTTCCATTATCTCTGCTTCTCTATTAAACAATAAAATATATTTCTGCTTTCACCCCTGAACTCAATTTATTCATTCTTTTTTAATTCAGAAAGCATATTATATTTATTTATTTATTTATTTATTTTAGTGGTACTGGGGATTGAACCAAGGGGGCATTCTACCTCCAAACTACACCCCCAGGCCTATTTTCTTAAAAACAGGGTCTCCCTAGGTTGATGAGGGTCTCATTATTTGCTGAAGCTGTCCTTGAACCTGTGATCCTCCTGCCTCTGCCTCCTGACTACTGGGATTATAGGCGTGTGCCGCCACGCCGGGCAGAAAGTCTACTTTTAGAACTTATTATTCTCCTAGCCTTAAGATTTTACTATTTTGTGGGAGAAATGGGCATGGAAACAAATTATATATAATTTTTCAGTTGTTTCAATATAACAAAAATACCATGGAAATAGGAACAAGTCATAGAGTAGAAACCCTTCAGGGTAGGGACTGTGTTTATCTTGTTCAGTGGCACTTAACATCACTATCTGAAGTAATACTAGGAAATCAGAAGGCACTTGATAAATACTCAATCATGTATAAAATACTGAAATTTCCTCAGAATCTGAGTAGGAGATGAAACTTGCCACACTGGTATTTATTTTCCTAGGGCTGCCATGATAACCTTCTACAAATTGGATTGGATGTTGGAACAAATGAAACTTATGTTCTCACATGTCTAGAGGTGAGAAAAGTTCAAAATCAAATATAAAAAATACAATTCAAGCCGGGCGTGGTGGCGCACGCTTGTAATCTCAGTACTTTGGGAGGCGGAGACCGGAGGATCCGGGTTGGCAGCCAGCCTCAGCTCTCTCTCTCTCTCTCTCTCTCTCTCTCCTTAGTGAGGCCCTCCGCAACTTCGTGAGACCCAGTTTCAAAATAAAGTATAAAAAATAGGGCCAGGGGTGTAGCGCGGAGGTAGAGCGCCC
>PVJS01039331.1:0-18945 GCA_004027185.1 Glis glis
GAAAAGGGGGAGGAGGAGAAGAAGGAGGAGGAGAAAGAGGAGGAGAAAGAGGAGGAGGAGAAGAGGAGGAGGAGAAAGAGAAGGAGGAGGAGGGGGAGGAGGAGAAGGAGGAGGGGGAGGAGTGAGGGAAAGAAGGAAGGAAGAAAGGAAGGAAGGAAGGAAGAAGGGAGGGAGGGAGAGAGGGAAGGAGGAAGGGAAATCTAGTTTCAGAACTCTAAATTTCCATTATGAAAAGAAGCACTTGAAAGTAGTATCCTCTGGGTATGGAGGCCCACGACTTTTATCCCAGTACTTGGGAGGCTGAGACAAGGGGATCAAAGGTTCGAGGCCAGCCTCAGCAACTTAATGAGACTCTCAGTAACCTAGTGAGACCCTGTTTCAAAACCCAAAAATAACTAAATAAAAATAAAGGGCTGCGGGTATAGCTCAGAGGTAGAATGTCCCTGGGTTCAATCTCCAGTACCAAAAAAAAAAAAAAGAAAAGAAAAAGGAAAGAAAGAAAGAACTAAAGAACTTAAATAGTATGGGAAGGTTTAAATGAAGGAAAGATAATTCTTTTCTGCAGATCGTCTTAGTCAGCTGCAAAGCTGCGTGGCAGCTCTAGGTAGCCTTCCCCGTATTTAGTATTTTTCCCAACTGGAGCGTGAGGACCACAGTGGTCGCCAGCCGGTGACCTGATGCTTGGCTGCAGGAGCACGTGGACCACTGCTTTCCATGCATCCCTCTTTCTCTCATCCAGGAGCAGAGGAGAGGCCCGGGATGAGGAAGTCGAAAGACCTGTACTCCATACTCATCCCGATTTGCCTTAGCTGCGTGACCTTGCACAATCGCGCCTTGCCTCAGTTTCCTTAATCGCGTAATATATAAAGATGGGCCAGGAGAAGTTGTCAGGTGTTTTACGCGTCTACGCATTGATCTGTGTCTCCCCTAGCCTTTCATTGTAGCTTCCTGAGGGAGGTGAAGAGAGTGAATGATTTCATCGCTTTCTCGGGTAAGCGCACATGCTTGACCCAACAGAGCCGCCGCCTTCCTGAAAACAATTTAGTGCTCCATCTTTTATTTCTGCTCTGATAAACAACACATTAGAAACTCTGCTTCCAGAAACTTCTATCGCTATACTCAACTATCTTTAAAAAAAACATCGTGTGGAAAAAAGTAAATGCAAGCCGGGCGCGGTGGCACACACCTGTAATCCCAGTACATGGGAGGCTGAGACAGGAGGTTGCAGGTTCGAGGCCAGCCTCAGCAACTTAGCGAGACCAGTAGCAACCTAGCAAAATACTGTTTCAAAATAAAAATTAAAAAGGGCTCGGGTGTAGCTCAGAGGTAGAATGCCCCTGGGTTTAATTCCCAGCACCATAGACACACACAAATTTGCAAAGGACTCATTTAATGAAGTTTCTATTTTAATCTTCATGGAAACTAAGGTAGGTAATGTAATCTGCTTTCTACATCTAAAGAATAAAAAATAGGGCTGGGGGTGTAGCTCGGAGGTCGAATGCCCCTGGGTTCAATCTCCAGTACTGCAAAGAAGAAGTAGGAATTGAAGCAGGATGTGGTGGTGTATGCCTGTAATCCCAGTGCTTGGGAGGCTGAGACAGGAGGATCGCAGGTTTTAAGACAGCCTCCGCAACTTAGTGAGACCCTCAGCAACCTAGCGAGTCCCTGTTTGAAGACAAAAAGTTTAAAAAAGGGCTGGCGGTGTAGCTCAGAGGTAGAATACCTCTGGATTTAATCCTGGATAACCACACACACACACACACACACACACACACACACACGTAGAAATCGAGTTCGGTGAATTCAAATGACTTGTCCCTGGACCATATAATCAAAAGCTATGATACACTAGAAAGTAATAATAATAATAGTAGTAGTAATAATAATAATAATAATAATAATAATAAATGGAGATGCTTTTATAGAGATTGTGAATGAGTTTGATTTGGGGCAGGGTATCAACTATATTCACTTAGTCTTTCTTTTTAAGCTCTTATTTTTCCAAATGAAGTCTCTTGCTGTTTTGTGCAGTCTAAAAAATGGTGATGCTAAATATAAAACTGTTAAAGGGAAAAGCATTTCATCTCAAGTCGGAAAGATGAACCAGATGACCTTTCATATTCTTTCAAGCCGGCCAAATGATCTTTAGACTTTCCTAAGGTTATTGAATAATACTCAGCAAAAGTTCATGACCATTTGTTTTTTATTTTTGTATTGATGTAATCTGTCCTCTTGTTATTTTCTTCCATATTTGAATGTTAAAATATTTTGTGTCTAAAGTTTTTTTGGAAGAAGAGAAAACTTAAATAGTGCTTACAAAAATAATTACTTTTCTGTGTGTGTGGTACTGGGGATTGAACCTCAGGGGCATTCTATCTCCGAGGTACACCCCAGCCCTATTTTATTTTTTATTTGGAAACAGGGTCTTGCTAAGTTGTGGAGGCTGACTTCAAACCTGAGATCCTCCTGACTCAGCCTCCCAAGTACTGGGATTACAGGCAACAATTACTTTTTAATAGAAAAATGTTAATAAACTACCATGTGCTGATATAGCCCTGTGACACTTCTAATTGTGTTTGTTTAAAAATTTCAGGTCAAATTCACACTTGAATACTTTGGGCTGAATTGTAGCTAAATATAAAAATTTTATAAATAGAAGATAAACTACATTAAAATTACGTTTTAGATTTAATCAGTTCATTTAATAAGTGCAATTTCTTCTTATCTCATTTTTTTCAACCATTAACACTTCATATAAATTAAAATCAGAACATGCCTCAACATAAAATTAATATCACATAACTTCGATTATTTTTAGTATTACAACTTGACCACTTTATCCCTGTATAGGCTAAAACATTCTTTTTTTTTTTTTTTGGTACTGGATGCTGAACCTTGAGGCATTCTACCTCTGCATTATCACTCCATCACTACTTTATTTATTTTTTATTTTGAAACAGGGTCTCACAAAGTTGCTGAGGCTGGCCTCGAACCTGCGATCCTCTTGTCTCAGCCTCCCAAGCACTGGGAAAACAGGTGTACACCACCATGCCCAGCTAAAACATCCATTCATTATTGTCATACATATTATAACATTCACTTATCTCTCAGGCTCAGCTCAACTGTGACGTCTTTAAAGAGACTCTTTTTTTTTCCTGATATCTATAAAACATTCTAATTCGTTTTCTGGTAGGCTGGTTAGAAATATGTCTCTTGGGGGGGCTAATTGACCGATGTGTGTATGTATACTTCTATCAAACTGAAACCCATCAAGATGTATGATTACAATGCACCAATAAAAAAGTAAGTATGTCTCTTGAAGTTTCTACACCCCAGCCTTTGTAGTGTGACCTTATAGAGTATGGTTTTTATCCCCTTGAATCTGGATGACTTATGCGAACTGCTTTGTGAAATGGAATGCCACAGGTTTGCGATCACAGTCCCACCGCCCTGCGGGTTGGCCTGGCTCTCTCGATTTTCTGTAACCTTTAAAACAAGCTCAGGATACACACGACTGCATAATGAAGACAAAGGCCAAGCAAGCACTATTGTGCCAGGGGAATGCCAGTCAAGAGCCAGCTCTAAGTCTATCCTAGGATTCAGGATTCCAGCTCACCTGCCAGCTAGGCAGGGATGCATGAGCAAGGCCAGCCTGGCCTGGGTCCACAGACCACCCTGCTAAGCCAGAGATGCAAGACAGACGACACATGCCTCTTCGTCTACACCATGAAGTTTTGGGGCGTGCTTTGTTTTGTGTGTGTTACTGGGGATTGAACCCAGGGCCATTCTACCTCTGAGCTATACCCCCAGACCTATTTTACTTTTTATATTGAAACGGGGTCTCACTAGGTTGCTGAGGGTCTCACTAAGTTACTGAGGCGGGCCTAGATCCTGCAATCCTCCTGTCTCAGCCTCCCAAGTACCGGGATTACAGGCATGCGCCACCACGCCCATGTAGGGGTGGTTTCTTATGTGACAATAGATGGTAGAGCTTCCTTTGAGAATTCCAAGCCCTTAGTCCTTGTCTATCACAAATACCACTGCCACACAGTGGCTTATCATAACTCTTCAGTTAATTCATGCCATATAAGAAGAGTTATGTTGGTTTTTTTAATCACTTTAATATATATATATATATATATATTATTGGATAATATATATAAGCATATATATATATATATTATCCAATAATAAGGTACCTCTCTTGTGTGTGTGTGTGTTCTAAGGATTAAACCCAGACGCATTCTTACCTCCAAGCTGAATCCCCAGCCCTATTTATTTATTTATTTATTTATTTACTTACTTATTTTTGTGTGGTACTGGGAATTGATTCCAGGGGCATTCAGCCTCTCAGCTACACCCTAGCCTTTTTTTTTAATTTTTGTTTTAAAACAGGGTCTTACTTGGTTGCTGAGAAGCTCACTACATTGCTGAGGCTGTCCTTGAGCCTGCAATCCTCCCGTCTCAGCCTCCCAAGTAACGGGATTACAGGCGTGCACCACCACACCTGGCTTATTGTTTGATCGGAAACAGGGTCTTGCTAGGATGCTGAGAGTCTTTTTAAGTTGCTGAGACCGCCCTGGAACCTGTGATCCTCCTGTCTCAGCCTCCCAAATACCAGGATTATAGGCGCGCACAGCAATGGCTAGGCTTATCTTAGAGATAGGTTTCATAGGGTAAAGGAAAGGACTTTGAAGTAAACCTCTGATCTGCTAGGGGAACTTCAGGGGCTGTCTCTTTCCCATTAATGACGTTTACCTTCTCCAAACCTTCTAAATGTTAAGCGCAGAGTGCCTGCCACCACGCCATGCTACTGGATCAAACAATATCTGGATGCCACCCTCCTATTTGGAAGCAAAACAAGAGAACACGCACTTTTAATTCACGTGTTCCATCACCAGCCCGTATTTGCAAGCCGTGCTTGCTCCAAATTCTCTTGGACATCTCTAGCACTCCGTACCACATTAGCAGCTCAAATCCTCATTCTCTCCAGCAGCCCCTGCCCTTGCCAATATGTTGAGCGGGAGGGAAATTTCAATGAACTTCGTTTCCTTTGGTCAGGAATATAAATACTACTACTACTAATAATAATACATGAATTGCAGACCTAGTAAAAATGATAAGTACTTAAATGTTACCTCTTCTCATATAAACATGAGCTTTCACACCTGGACAATTTCACTCAGGAATTCCACCTAAAGGCTAAAAACAATGGTGGAGCTGGGCAAGGTGGTGCAGGCCCGTAATCCCGGTACTGGGGAGGTTGAGGCAGGAGGATCCCAAGTTTGAGACCAGTCTCTGCAACTTAAGGAGACCCTGTTACGAAGTAAAAAATAAAAAGAGCTGGGGGTGCAGCTCAGTGGTAGAGGGCCTTGTGTTCCACCCCAAGTATCACAATATAATAATAATAATAATAATAATAGTAATAATAATAATAAATACCATCATGGAGTTTTAAATGAAAGAAACATGCTCCTCTGAGGATGTCTGAACTACGTATATCATGATATTAAAATTACTGATATAAAGTAAGTAGAAAAAAAATCATCCGATAACTCGCTAATCAGTAGCAATTACACTCAGATTTGAGCAAAATCTGCAGGTGCCACAAAGCTCATCATGCTTTCGCTAGGCTACATTTAATTAGAACTATTTGCAGATTGCAAATAATCATATATCTCTAGGTGGATTTAAATAGCAGGCAGCAGGTACAAGTGGTATATTTCACGAACAATGAGCTATCGGTGAATCACATTATGAATCTCTTCGCGAGGAATATACTTTCATGGCCTAATATTAGCTAAACAACTTTTTTTTTTAATTTAAAATGCATCTTTGGCTCTCGGTTCTGCAGCTCTTGTTTGGAATGCTGAACTTGGTTTGAAACCAGCCCGACTAGCCAGGGCTGGCGCGGTTTCCTGGATGGAGTGCGTGTTTGCGGTCATTTGGAATGCACGGATCCACCACTCAGTGACAGTAGCCCTTGTGTTTATTATTCAGGAATTGGAACTGAGGAAACTCAAGGGAGCCCAGAAAAGCCCTGGAAACCCACGCACAACATCCCTGCTTAGCAATTAGTAGACTTTCTCGGAATCATCAGCTCCAAAGGGCAGAGCCCAACCCCTTCTCAACACTGAACTCATTTCTTCACACTCAACAGGTTGCTTTCAAGGCTGTGTTGAGCTGGGGATGGAGCTCAGTGGAAGAGTGCTCGCCGAGCATGCGTGAGGACCTGGGTTCAGTCCCCAGTACCTCCAAAAGAAAACCAAGGCTGCGTTGATCAGAGCAGCTGGGCCAGTATAAATTACCCATAAAATACCTGATATGTGCTACGGAGTTTTCAATTACCCATTAAACACCTAATATGTGCTGAGGAGTTTTCAATTACTCATAAAACACCTAGTATGTGCTGAGGAGTTTTAAATTACCCATAAAACACCTAATATGCGCTAAGGAGTTTTCAATTACTCATAAAACACCTAGTATGTGCTACTGAGTTTCAATTACCCATGAAACACCTAATATGTGCTGAGGAGTTTTCAGTTAGCCATAAAACACCTAATATGTGCTGAGGAGTTTTCAATTACTCATAAAACACCTAGTATGTGCTGAGGAGTTTTCAATTACCCATAAAACACCTAATATGCGCTAAGGACTTTTCAGTTACTCATAAAACACCTAATATGTGCTGAGGAGTTCTCAATTACTCATAAAACACCTAATATGTGCTATTGAGTTTTCAATTACCCATAAAACACCTAATATGTGCTAAGGAGTTTTCTGGGCTACTAGATATAGTAGTAAACTAAACAGATCATGCATGCCCTCCTGGTAGAAGTGATAGTCTATTTTGAATTATATCAACATATAAGTATAGGGAACTCTTGTTCTTTTTCTGCTATTCATATCAATATCACAGTCAGTTGGTATTAGGAAATCTTCATTTTCTTTTAAGCAACTGCTTTTATCCATTAAAATAATTTTAATAATCAGTTGTGGGTTCCTTTAGTAGCCTTCCTATAAGAAGCTATTTTCTTTTAATATTGTGGTACTGGGGATTGAAACCAGGGGTATTCTAACTCTGACATACACCTCCAGCCCGATTTTATTTTTCATTTTGAAACAGGGTCTTGTTTAGTTGCTGAGGGCCTCAGTAAGTTGCTAAGGTTGGCCTTAAACCTGTGATCCTCCTGTTTTAGCATCCCCAGTACTAGGATTATAGATGTGCACCACCACACCTGGCTCATTTTCTTTTAAGCAATTACTTCCATCCATTAAAAAATTCTAATAATCAATTGTGGCCTTCCTATAGTAGCCTTCCTCTAGTGAAAATTTTCTTTTTTCTTTTGTGGTACTAAGGATTGAACCCAGAGGCATTCTACCTCTGAGCTACACCCCCCCACTCCTATTTTATTTCTATTTTGAAACAAGGTCTTGCTAGATTGCTGCAAAGCCTCCCTAAGTTGCTGAGGCTGGCCTCGAACCTGCGATCCTCCTGGCTCAGCCTCCCAAGGACTGGGATTACAGGTGTGCGGCATCACACCCAGCCTATTTATTTTTTTTTTTGATGGAAGAAAAGTGACATTTATTAAGCATCTATACTTTTCCAGTACAGGACTAAGAGCTTTCCATACTTTATCACATTCACTCATCTGCACGACTCCTATGTAACAGGCAGATGAGAAGAAACATTCAAAGATGAAATAACTTGTCAAACATCACTCATATGCCAGTGAAACTATTTTGGGGACAAATGGCAAATTAAAATACAGCCAATCAAAATATTATTTGGTTCAAAAATAGCTTTACTTCTTGAGGAAAGTATGGTAAATAATCAGTTGGTTTTTTAAATGAGCAATAGCTTGAATTTCTTCTCTTAGATTTAATATCAAATTGCAAATGAATTTATTTATTATTTATTTATTTATTTATTTATGTATTTATAGCACTGGGGGCTGAACCCAGGGTCTCTCACATATTAGGAAGTGTTCTACCACTGAGCTATACCCTCGACCCCTAAAAGTATACATTATTTATGCAGAGTAGGTATTGTTTTTTCCTTATAATGTAAAGTTGAGGATTTTAATTTAGTAACCTCTCATAGAGAAAAAAAAATCTTCAAATGGCTCAAACTGAATTTAATATCTCTATTCAATATATCTTTCTGCTCTGTTTTCCAGTAGAGAAAATTTAGTATTTTTTTAATTAGTTTCTTCATAGGAGAAATAAGTTTATAATATAATCAGCTATCTAAATTATCTGCCACTAGAAATAATTGAAATATGGCTATCATAATTACTAGTCCTAGCTGGGCATGATAGCACACACCTGTAATACCAGTATTTGGGAGACTGAGACAGGAGGATTTCAGGTTCAAGGCCAGCCTCAGCAATTTGGCCAGACCCTGTTTCAAAATTTAAAAATACGTATATAAAATAAAAAGGTCTGGGGGAGGTGGTGTATCTTGGAGGTAGAATGCCCCTGAGTTCAATCCCCAGTACCAAAAAAAATTGGCAGTAATTTGGACAAAAATAAAACTGGGGTTATTATCTGAGACATAACTGTCTAGAACTACTGCTGATTTTATTCTGAGAATTTGGTTGAAGCTAGCTATGCTGTTTGTGTCTCTATTGAAGTCAATCCCGGTAGCTTTTACTATAAATCTATAGCACAAAAAACATGCTTTATATTCAAGCTGTCCTTAATTTTCGCAAAGCATTTCATATCATATTTGATACTTAACCCTCAAAGAACGAACGCTAGGGAGCCAGGTATGATGGCGCACGCCTGTAATTCCAGTACCTAGGAGGCTGAGGCAGCAGAATCGCAGGCTTGAGTGTAGCCTCGGCAACTTAGCGAGATCCTGGTTTAAAGTAAAACATTAAAAGGACTGGGTGTTTAGCTTGGAGAACAGAATTCCCCTGGTTCAATCACCAGTGCCAAATAACATTAATAATCAAGATGATGATGATGGTGATGATGAGGGTGATGATGATGATGTTAGGGTTCTCTATGCCATTTTACAAATGAAGAAACTGAGGCTCAGGGATGTTAGTTGACAAGTTTTGGGGATACGGGACTATTTACTTAAAATTCCTAAACTTCTTTCATCCTGTCCTTTGCTTACATTTTACTACACATATTCTGCAAACTGGCATCTTGAGGCATGTAATAGCAAACATATTTTTTGGAAAGGTTCTTTGGAAAATAAACTGCAAACCTGCCAATTATTAAAGATTCATGATATATGTTAGCATACTAAAAACACTGGGAAGTCCATGGGCACTGTTTAACCTTGTTTAATGAGGCCTTCCCCACAGTTGCTGGTGTTGGAATCCTTTCTATGAAACAAATATTCATATTCAGTGCAAAAGCCTCCTGCGAAATATTGCCCAAAGACAAGGGCTCTATTAGAGTCTACTGTTCGTCTTAACCCTGTTGTGCTTGCTCTTTTGTTTTGTTTTGTTACTTTGGGGGACTGGAAGTTGAACCCAGAGGCATTCTACCTCTGAGCTACAAGCCCAGCTTATTTTATTTTATTTTGAAATAGGATTTCATGAAGTTGCTGAGGCTGGCCTCCAACTTGCGATCCTTCTGTCTCAGCCTCCCAAGTACTGGGATTCCAGGTGTGCACCACCATATCTGACTTGCTGTTGCTTTTATAGACCAAAAGCACTCTATAGAATTCAAAGAATTGGAAACTTCCAACGAGTTTCCAATTCTGCTAGGAAACTATAGAATTCAAAGACTTGGAAGCTTGAGAGAGTTTCCAATTCTGCTGAGAAGTACATGACGTCATTGACCCCAAATGTTTCACAAATTGTGTCACGATAGACACAGATGATAAGTGATAAGATTGCTGATAGGACAGGCCATGGGAGGAACCAAGGAGGGTGAATTTTCCTCAAGTAGGTTTCCTTGGAGAAGGCTGTTCTAAAAGTACACCGAATCGCTTTGTGTTCCAAGTTTTGCCTTCACGTCTCTGTGTGATCCTGAATAATTCAGTTCCAGAAGGAAGTCTGAATGCTCAGAGAAACTTAAGTTGCGTATTCATGAAGATTAATTTAAGGAGCAGGGCAAATTTTTCTCATGAATGTAGATTTATAGCATTGCCCAAGGAAAAATGTGCATGAGCTTTAGAAAAGGAAGAGTTAAGAGCTCTGGGAGGATTTCATCATTTGAAGATATTTAGGTATCCAATCATCTTCCTCTTGGGGCAAATTAGATTTTCCAAAAGCGAACATTTCAAGACAAAGGGAAGTATCTTCATTCTTTTCTGCCTCACAATGACTCTGACAAGAACTGTATGGCAACGTGTTTTCTGGAACAGACTGGACTGCACCATCGCCTTCTGTGGGATTTATTGGGCAGGTCAATAAAGCCAAGTGGAAGTAGATTGCCTTTGGAGATATATGAATGGTGTTCCGCCACATAATGGTTCCCTAATTACTTGCCTTAATGTACCTACAGAAATTAAGCAATTTATTCCTGAGTGACTTAAATGTTGGAGATTTCTCATTCCTTTAAGGGAAGTAAAGGGGTAGGGAAAATGCACAAATTTAATGCTTAAAAAATCTCTTTGTTATAAAAACTCGTTGGGTCCCTAAAGGACTACGAAGAAGTAATTTTAGTCGGTAGCTATATAAAGCAATTGAAGTTATGACAGTAATTTTTTAGTTAGAAGGTGGCCCCAAAGCTAATTCTCTGCTGTTCCCATCATTTTTTTCTTCCTTTTGCCAATCTATGTGAGGAAAATAATAAATAAATAAATAAATAAATAAATAAATAAATAAATATAGTATCCCAGCCAGGCGCGGTGGTACACCTGTAATCCCAGCAATTGGGAGGCTGAGACAGGAGGATCGCAGGTATGCAGCCAGCCTCAGCAACTTAGTGAGACCCTGTTACAAAATAAAAAATAAAATAGAGCTGGGGGTGTAGCTCGGAGGTAGAATGCCACTGGCTTCATTCCTAGAACAAACAAACAAAAAAAAGGATACCACCCTAAAATACCATGGGCATCTTCTTTAGATGCCAATGCTGCTGCCTGATTTATCAACACTCAGTGGAAACTTGCAATGAAAGGGCTTTAATAGTACACAGTTAAGGAGCCTGATCCTATGCATGCCGGCCGGTTCAAAGTAAACCGTTTTATTCACACACTGGGTGCGTGACAGCCCGCTGTACAGTATCCAGGAACAAAATCTCTGATCTCTGCATCTTTGAGGTTGATTCACTTAATTCATCTGAGTTTCAGTTGCTTTAGCTACAGGGAGGCTTGTGTCAGGAACCAATAAATGAAATACCTGTATAAGGGAAAGTATCAGGGACGGGCCAGGCAAGATATGGAAACAAAATACTTCTTTTAAGTGAGAAGCCCCACTCCTTTGTCATGACAATCTTTCCTGCTAACACAAAAACACGCTATCAAAAATTGAAGCGTAAAGTCACATAGGTGGTGCACACCTGTAATCTCAGTACTTGGGAGGCTGAGCCAGGAGGATCGCACGATCGAGACCAGCCTCGGCAACTTAGTGAGGCCCTCAGTAACTCAGTGAGCCCCTGTATCCAAAGAAAAAAAATAGAATAGGGCTGGGGGTATAGCTCAGAGGTAGAGTGCTCCTGGTTTCAATCCCTAGTATCAAAACAAATCTCATAGGACATAAAATAGGAGAGAGAGAATAAATACATCTCCTGTGTGTGTGTGTGTGTGTGTGTGTGTGTGTGTGTGTAGCAGTGGTTCAACAAAGAGGAATTTGTACTCCTCAGTAATTTAAATTCAAAACTGAATGAACTTCATCTGTGTGCTTCTATCATATACCCTTGCGTCTCTCAAATAACATGGAATTCCCTAAAAGATTAGTTTCTCTTCTATTGCTCTTTTCTGAGTTAAGGCTCAATCTGATACAATTTCATAAGAGCGGGAAAGGCAATCAGACGCCCCGAGTAGATCAAAGCACACGCAGCCCTTCATCTTTTGTGTTTCCTTCGCAGTTTAGCAGTTGTCAAGCTCTGAGCTTTCACTGGCCACACAGGCAAAGAATACCTCAGTCCAGCTGTACGAGGCGTTAATGCATCCTAATAACAGTAATGAAATGGCCTCCTTTAGTGTGGGTGAAGGTCTTCATTTATTATTCATTTAAGAGCTTAAACCTGTGGTTAAAAAAGAACCTGATTTTCCCTGATTATCATCCTACTCAGTCAACCTGGAGCAGGATGGCGTGTCTGGTGCAAACGCTGATAGACTCTGCTCCTTAAAACCCTTCTCATTCTTCATTCACTGGTTAAACAAATGTTTATGGGATGCTATGGAGTTCGGGGCTGTGCTGAGCCCTAGGATAAAAAAGTGATTGAGAAAATAAACCCAGTCTGGAGAATTTCTCAGACCAGCGGAGGAGACAAGACAGGTTAGTAATATAATAATGAGACCATTTTGCTAGTCTCCCCTTATCCACGGCAGGCCTGTTCCAAACCCTATATATACTATTTTTCTCCACACTTTCGTATTATAAAGCTCAATTTATGAATTTGGGACAGTACGAGATTAATAACAATAATAAACTAAAATAGAACAATGATAACATTACACTGTAATAAAAGCCATGTGGGTGTGTTCTCTGTCAATTGCCATGGGGTGGGGGCGTATACGGCGTGGATACACTGGATACGGGGATGATTCACATCCTGGGCAGGACAGAGAAGGGTGGGGTAAGATTCAGAATGACATTTAAAACTTACGAAATCTTTGTTTCTAGAATTTTCCATTGATAATTTCAGAGTGTGACTGACCATAAGTAACTGAAGCCACAGAAAGGGGAACTGTGGATAAGGGGACCACTGTAATACAGGTGTGTAGGAGACAGCATAGAATTAGGTGAAATATATACTGGCTCAGGGTGGACAGTTGGTAGTAGGTTCAGGGACCATTTTATACTCAAGGAAGGACCTTTTAGGAGCTGGGAGTGAGGCTTAGTGGCAGAGTATCTGCCACCAAGTCCTAGGCTCTATCCTCAACACTGGAAAAAACAAACAAACAAAAACTTTGAAAAGACTTTTAGGAGCTGGCGTGGTGGTGCACACTTGTAATCCCAGTACTTGGGAGGCTGAGACAGGAGGATCGCAGGTATGAGGCCAGCCTCAGCAATTTAGTAAGATCCTCAGCAACTTAATGAGACCCTGTTTCAAAGTCAAAAATAAAATAGGACTGGGGGTGTAGCTCTGAGGTTTTATGCCAGTACAATGTACTGGTTCAATCTCCAGTACCAGAAAGAAGAAAGAGAGAGAGAGAGAGAGAGAGAGAGAGAGAGAGAAAATATTTCAGGAATTTTCTTTTCAATGAGATGAGCACTTCCTATATATATGAAAGCCTCAGGCTAAACATCTTTCCTACATTTTTCCCCTTTGTATGAAGCCTGTGCGGAGAGCATTAGATGTATTCTACTGATGAGAAAACTATGATAAAGGAAGGCTAAGGAACTTAGCCTATGACCATGTGACCCAGCTATACCACTCCTGGGTATCTACCCAAAGGAACTGAAATCAGACTACTATAGTAACACATGCTTATCTATATTTATAGCAGCACAATTCATAATAGCCAAATTATGGAACCAGCCCAGGTGTCCATTAACAGATGAATGGATTACAAAATTATGGGATATACACAAAATGGAATTCTATTCAGCCATAAAGAACAAAATTATGTACTTTTCAGGAAAATGGATGGACCTAGAGAATATTGTGTTAAATGAGATTAGTCAGTCACAAAAAATGAAGGTTCAGATGTGTTTTCCTCATATGTGGAAGCTGGGGAGAAACTGGGATACAAAAGGGACCCCAGACCAAGGAGGAGGAATCCCAGTGGGGTGAAGGAGGGGGTCTAGGGGAGGGAGGCAGGTGTGGGGAGGATTCAGGAAAGGAAACTTTCAGTGGTTGCAATGGACCTACACAAAACGATCAATGTCGGTCGCAGTGTCCTGCACAGGGAGGGTGAGGGAGTGGGGTAGGAACTGGGGGGAGGCGAGCCATGTGCTGTGTGCATGTATGTCCTGTCCCTCCGAGCTTCATCGTGATGTATGATTACAATTCACAAGACAGAGAGAGGGGGGGAGGGAGGGAGGGAAGGAGAGAGGGAGGAAGGAAGGAAGGGAAAGAAAGAAAGAAAGAGAGAGAGAAAGAGAGAGAGAGAGAGAGAGAGAGAGAGAGGGGGAGAGAGAGAGAAAGAAAGAAAGAAGAAAGAAAGAAAGAGAGAGAGAAAGAGAGAGAGAGAGAGAGAGAGAGAGAGGGAGAGAGAGAGAAAGAAAGAAAGAAGAAAGAAAGAAAGAAAGAAAGAAAGAAAGAAAGAAGAAAGAAAGAAAGAAAGAGAGAGAGAAAGAGAGAGAGAGAAAGAAAGAAAGAAGAAAGAAAGAAAGAAAGAAAGAAAGAAAGAAAGAAAGAAAGAAAGAAAGAAAGAAAAGAGGAAGGGAAGGGTGGGGAAGAGTAGGGAAAGGAAGGGAAGGAAGGATCTTAGCCAGTACTGAGCATTCAAATTCAGGAAATCTCATTCTAAGATAACGTGTTCTTTACCAATACTAGTACTGTCTAGTACTATCATATTTTAAAATTCAGTGTAACAGAGTTACAGAAAAATAGAAGAAAAAAACACTTTAAATATTTCACTCAATATAAAAAGGATATTGAAACATATATTATATATAATATACATTATATATATACACATATATATGTACATATACATATTATTTACTTTTTATTTGGTCATTGTAATTCTATATCATTTTGGGGTAGAAAGTGATAGAAACACTCGCGCACACAAGTCTTGGAGCACTTCCCTCCAAGTACCGTCCACTTCCCTTCTACGTCCCCTTCCCAATATTAAAATATTTTTATATTGTTAGAAAAATACAACATGTTAGTTAGCAATTGTTCTTTTTTGGTACTGAGCATACAGATGTTTGTTGCATGAATCTTTCTAATTTTCTTAAATAATGACATATATATACAAGAGGATCAAACCATTTACTGTGAATTTTCTTACGTGCCCGGTGCTAGTCCGAGCTCATGACATTGATTACCCCATTTAATCCTCACAAACACCTTATTTGGTAGATTCTATTATTAAACCATGAACAAGTAACGTGAAACACAGAAAGGTCAAGTGCTTTTTAGAGTTAGTGTTCAGATCCTGACAGGGAGGGTCCAGGGATGGTTTTCTTAAGCACTTTGTGATTTTCTTACATCCAATAACAAAGGCTAACACTCCCAGAACACTTGCAAGGGGGCATGCACTCTTTCCCTCCTGTTGCATGACGTAACGTGCATGCCGTAAGTTTAACAGCCTTACAGAGATGGTTGCAATATTCCCACGTTCATGATAAGAAAAATGGGAGAAAGGTTAAATAACTTGCTCAACATTCATACATCTAAAGTAAATATCATTGACAACAATAAAAGCTAACTTTGAGTTGCTAAAATTTAGTAAGCATAAGGATACCATTTCTTCTCAATTAATTTGCTGATTCATCAAATTAGGGCTGGCAGGCAAGTTCTAGTCTAATTTTACATAAAATTGAGGCTCAAAAATATATGTAAATCACCCATCACCATAAAGAAAGTAATTATCTAAGCAGATGTGAAATATTATTTTACTAACACAAAGGTCAACCAAACATATACATTTAGATATTTCAAGCCTTTAATTCCAGTACTTGGGAGGCTGAGACAGGAGGATCTCAGGTTTGAGGAAAGCCTCAGCAAGTAGTGAGACTCTCATCACTCTGTCCAGTCCCTGTAGCCAGATCCCCAGTAACATACACACACACACACACACACACACACACACACACACACACAAAGATATTTCAAATAGTTTCAGATCTGCTCTCTAATAATATATAAGAAGCCTTAAATACACATCAAGAAAATTGTACACTACAACCAGGTTGGTTTCATTCCAGGGATGCAAGGTAGGTTCAACATATGCAAGTCAATAAATGTAATTCATCACATAAATAGAACTAAGGACAAAAATCACAAAATCATCTCAATAGATACAGAAAAGCATTTGACAAAATCCAATACTCATTCTCTTTAAAAACACCAAAGAAATTAGGGATAGAAGGAACTTACCTCAACATCATAAAGACCATATATGATAAACTCAAAGCCAACATCATACTGAATGGGGAAAAATGAAATAATTCCTTCTAAAAAACAGCAACAAGACAATGTTGCTCACTATAATCACTCCTTTTCAATAAAGTACTTGAAACTCTAGCCAGAGCAATAAGGCAAGAGAAGAAAATTAAAGAGGTACAAATCCAGATAAAAGAACTTAAATTATCCCTATTGGCAGATGATATGATTCTATACATAGAAGATCCAAAAAAACTCAACCAGAAGCCTTCTAGAATTGATTAACAAATTGAGCAAAGTAGCCATATACAAAATCACTTAAAAATCATTAGCTTTTCTATACACTCACCATGAATCCATTGAAAAAGAAATCTGAAGAACAATTCTATTCACAATAGCCTCTGAAGAAAAATATTTAGGAATAGATCTAACCAAGAAGGAAAAAGATCTCTACAATGAAAATTATAGAAGACTAAAGAAAGAAATTGAAGAAGAACTTAGAAGTTGGAAAGACCTCCCATATTCCTGGATAGTCAGAATAAATATGATCAAAATGGCCAAATTCAGTGCAATCCCTATCAAAATACCAATTTCATTCTTCATAGAGTTAGAAAAAAGGAGTCCTAAAATTCATATGAAAAACAAAAGACCCAGAATAGCTAAAGCAATTCTTAGCAATAAAAACCATGCTGAAGGTATCACAATACCTGATTTCAAATTATACTACAGAACTGTTGCAACAACAACAACAACAAAAAAAAACTACATGGTATTGGCACAAAAACAGACACATAGACCAGTGGAATAGAATAGAAGATATAGATATAAATTCTTAAACTTACAGTGAGTTGATATTCAATAAAGGAGTCAAAAACTTGTTTTGGTGAAAAGACAGCCTTTTCAACTAGTGATGCTGGAAAACTGGATATCCATATGTAGATGAATGAAATTATACAATGATCTCTCAACTTGCACAAGAGTCAGACAAAAGTAGATCAACGACTTAGAAATTAGATCTGAAACTTTGCAATTACCAGAAGAGAGACTTCCTCAACAGCAAACCTAAAACTCAGGAAATAAAACTGAGAATCAATAAATGGAATGCCATCAAATTGGAAAGCTTCTGTACAGAATAGAAATCATCAAGGGTATGAAGAGAGAGCCTACATAATAGGAGAAAATCTTTGCCAGCTACTCCCCTGATAGTGGACTAATACCTAGAATATATAAAAAAAACTCAAAAAACTTAATAACAAAAAACAATAAAAAATGGGCAATTGAACTGAATAGATACTTCTCAAAAGAAGAAATATGGATGGCCAATAAATATATGAAAAGCGTTCAACATCTCTAGCAATCAGAGAAATGCAAATCAAAACTACACTGAGAGCTCATCTAATTCCAGAGAGATGCTAATCATGAAGAATGAAAACAATAATACATGCTGGCAAGGATGTGGGGAAATAGGAATTCTTATACAGTGTTGGTGGGATTGCAAATTAATACAAACACTGTGGAGATCAGTACAGAGGCTCCTCAGAAGATTAGGAATTGAACCACCTCACAACCCAGCCATACCACTCTTTTTTTTTTTTTTTTTTTTTTTTGTGGTACCGAGGATTGAACGCAGGGGCGTTCTACCTCCGCGCTAAGCCCCCGGCCCTATTTTTTAAACTTTATTTTGAATCCGGGTCTCACGAAGTTGCGGAGGGCCTCGCAAAGGAGAGAGAGAGAGAGAGAGACAGGGAAAGAGAGAGAGAGGGAGAAAGAGAGAGAGACATGGAGAAAGGGGGGGAGAGAGAGAGAGAAAGAGAGAGAGCGAGCTGAGGCTGGCCGCGAACCCGAATCCTCTGATCTCTGCCTCCCAAAGTACTGGGATTACAAGCATGCGCCACCATGCCCAGCCATACCACTCTTTTGTATTTTTCCAAAAGAACTAAAGTAAGAAACATATAGTGATACATGCATATCTGTGTTTATAGCAGTATAATTCACAATAGCCAAATTATGGAACCAACCTAGGTGTTCATCAACAGACGAATGGATAACAAATGTGTTGTCTATTTGCACAGTGAAATTTTACTCAGCCATAAAGAACAACAAAATTGTGCCGGTTGCAGGAAAGCGGATGGAATTAAAGAATATTAAGCTCTGTCAGATCAGCTAGCCCCAGAAATTCAAGGATCTTATGTTTTCTCTCATATGTGGAAGCTGGGATAGAAGATAGGAAGCAAAAGGGACTTCTGCTCGTTGGGAAGAGCGACCAGTAGAATTGTGGACCAGAGAGGGAAGTGGGGTAGGGAAAAGAAAGAACTGATCAAAGAAATAACTCAAACGATTCTATGAAGGCATCATGACCAATCTGACTATGATACACAGGGAGAGGTGGATTGTGGGGTGAGATTAATGTGCATGCTTGTTTATATGACTTTGAACCTCACTATGATGCATAATTACAATGCACCACTGAGAGAGAGAGACAGAGACAGAGACAGAGAGAGAGACAGAGTGAGAGAGAGAGAAAGAGACAGAGACTGTATTGGACAGGGTTCTCTAGATTAACAGAATACACAGAATGAGTATATTTGAAAAAAGGGATTTATCAGATGGGTTTACAGTTTGAAGCAATGTAGTCCCAGGTTCTGACTGCACGTGGAGAGTCAGAGGAACCAGTAGCTGGTCGAGCGGTCTAAGAGCTGGAGTCTTAGGATCGGAGCAACCACTAATTCAGTCCCAGTCCAAGACGTGAAGATCAGGAAGCTCTTCGGAGAAACGATGGTGAAGTTTCAGTTCCAAGAGCTGGAGGCCGAG
>PVJS01039332.1:0-18945 GCA_004027185.1 Glis glis
GCAGGGGCATTCTACCTCCGCATTACGCCCCCGGCCCTATTTTTTATACTTTATTTTGAGACCCGGTCTCAAGAAGTTGCGGAGGGCCTCACTTAAGTAGAGAGAGAGAGAGAGAGAGAGAGAGAGAGAGAGAGAAAGAGGGAGAGCGTTCGCACGCACACGCGCATGCCGAGCTGAAGCTGGCCACGAACCCGGATCCTCCGGTCTCCGCCTCCCAAAGTACTGGGATTACAAGCATGTGCCACCCTGCCGGGTCAGTTGCAGGTTTTTAAATAAAAGGACATGATCAATATCTTCTGATCAGATGGATAAAAGGAGACAGGGAAATTAAGATCCAAGTTATAGATAAGGTATGATCTAAAACAATGAGAGCAAAGAAGGAGGACAGATTTCAGAAACATTTTAAAAAGCATAACTGATAAGTTTTTGTTGACTGGCTAGAAATGACTAATGAAAAAACAGCCAAGAATGAATGAATGGCTTCTACCTTGAGTATGCATATGGACATGATCCTCTTAGTCAAGAGAAATGGAAAATAAAAATGGGTAGGATAAAGAGAAATTATAGTTTAGTGTTAAACATAACAAATGTGAAGGGTTTGTAGAACATCTGCATAGAGATGTTTGAAGGGCAACAGAAAATATGAGTTACCTCATAGTAGCACAAGCAGGACTAGAAATGCAGTTTTAAAAGTCCTAGTGTATAGTATGTAGTCTTAGGTATTGAATGCTGTGGAAATATATGTAGTTACAACAGAAGAGAATACAGAATAAGAGAAAAGTGGAAACTGAAAATTTTTTAAACACTAGTGAGGGGAAAAGAACCACTGATAGAATTTGACATCACCTAATTATCCTAATTCCACAGTCAAACAAAACCACACTAATATGAATTTTTCCCTTTAGGTTCTCAAACATAAATGATAAAAAAATTTAAGAACTACAAATTACACAAAACACCAATATAATGAGGAACTCTATATTATTTGTTTAATTAAGTAACTATATGTAACAAAGACTGAGGCTGGTATCAATAAAAGCACAAAGAACAATTTCATGAATTTACTTAAAAATTAGTTCTTTAAGCACATCCTTTGGATTAATTACAGGTCTTAACATAGCAAAATTTATCTGCAAGACCTCCTACCCAAAAAGTAAACACAGTACCTGAAAAATGTATATACTCATCTGAAAGTTTACAAATTTCATTTTTATACTGCTATAACTATGGCTATCAATCTTTCTTTAAAAGAAAATAAACCTTAAAAGGCTAAACAAAATTGCATGTGTATTTGGTAACCATCCTTTCCACACTACAAACACTAATTGGCTATCAGGGTAACCATAAACATTTATTGATACCCTCATAATAAATGAGATTGAAGTATATATAACTTTTCTAAAACATTAATATATTTTAGCTTTTCTGTAAAACTATATTAATTAGTATGTTATATAATTAATATGTAATTGATATATTTAAAGTATAAAACATATATTTAACAGTTTTTCTGTAAAAAATAAACGTAACAGCATGATGTAGCTTATTTTACTTTATTAGGAAGTTATGGTCTCTATTTTATCCCCAATGAAGTTTTAAAATTACAATAGATATTATCAACAGAAGACACAAAACGATGTAAAAATCTGGATAGCAGCTACATCATTACTAGATGATTTACTGAAGCACTGGTGAGAAACATATACATCTCCTCCTAAAATAAACTCAGTGTTTTTTCCTTGAAACACATCTACTAATGAAATGGTCCCTGGCACACATGCAACCCAAGTACATACCTATGTTAAATTTTCCTTTCTATCTCTTTTAAAAATAGTCATGAAATGTAGGAATTTTATCAGAAAATCTATTTTAACATCATACATGCACACATTGCACATTTAGCCCTCCCTCCAATCCCACCCTATTCCCTCCCCCTTCCCTCCCTTTCATGCTCCAGATAGTGATTGAGTCTTATAGGTTTGTGTATGTACATCATGTCATACCCTGACATATATCAAAATGTATAATTATAATTTACAATGCACCAATAAATGAACATAAAAAGTTAAAAAAAAGAAAATCTATTTTAATACTATAATTAATAATTTGTGGTATGTATTCAATAAAAATAAGTACCTACTATGTGCAGGAGACTATGTAGGAACAAATATGTATAAGATATGGTCTCTACCTTCATATTCATTCGCAATATAAATGGGAAGATAGATAAGCTAAACACAGAACAGAAGGTCTAACCAAATAAAATAGATGAAAATTAGTATTACATACGTTCCTTACCTGTACAATCTTGTGCAACATAAATAGTTATTCCTTGTAAATCGGGGTGTCTTGCTTCTTCAACTGCTTTTCTAAGAAAATAATAAGCATCATCCTTTAAATTCCTAACTAACATTTCCAATTGGTAACTAAAGATTTAATTTTTTTTTTTTTTGGTGATAGTACTGAGGATTGAACACAGGGGCATTCTACCTCCAAGCTACATCCCCAGCCCTGTTTATTTTTTGTTTGAAACAGGGTCTCACCAAGTTGCTAAGAGTTTCACTAAATTGCTGACGCTGGTCTCAAACCTGCAATCCTCCTGAGTCTCAGCCTCCCAAGTACTGGGATTACAGGCATGTGCCACCACACCCAGCTAAGATTTAATTCAAGAGGGAAAGAAACCCCATCATTTTTCTAACTTCCCTATTTAACCTGTATGTCTACTGTCAAAAACTATCATGTGGCCAGGTATGGCGGTGCACGCCTGTAATCCCAGCACTTGGGAGGCTGAGACAGGAGGATCACAGGTTTGATGACAGCCTCATCAAATATTGAGACTCTCAGGAGCCTAGCAAGATCCCGTTTCAAAACAAAAAATAAAATCAGGCTGGGGATGTAGTTCACAGGTAGAATGGCCCTGGGTCCAATCCCCAGTACCACACACACAAAAAAACTATTATCTGAATGGTATCAGAAATTAGGTTAAATTTACAAAATTGAATATTACACTAAATTACTCAAAGAAAACCAAAACATGCTTTACAAAATATATATATTTTTAAATTCTTGGGTATAAAGTTTAACTTCCCACCCACCCCCAAAAGAAAGATTTCTCTCAACCCTTCACCTGGCTACACTGAATGTTTTCTGACCAGTGTGGTATTACAACATGCTTCAAGGCTTGCTTCAGATTGACTTACATTACTAACTGGGAATGAATTACTGTGCTTGTCCTTTGGTATGTATGAAAGTTTTCTTGAAACAGTCTGACTTTTCCCCCTTCATTCAAAAATATATATGA
Source organism: Glis glis (assembly GCA_004027185.1). Taxonomy (NCBI): domain Eukaryota; kingdom Metazoa; phylum Chordata; class Mammalia; order Rodentia; family Gliridae; genus Glis; species Glis glis. The sequence goes on from PVJS01039332.1 coordinate 3,302, forward strand.
ACTCTGGCATGGTGGTATACACATGTAGTCCCAGCTACTTGGGAAGCTGAGGCAGAAGGACCACTTGAGTTCACAAGTTCAAGACCAGCCTGGTCGACATAGCAATACCCTATTCTCAAAACAAACAAACAAACAAAAATATATAAATAAGGGGCTGGGCATGTAGCTCAGTAGTAGAGTACTTGCCCAGCATGTGGGAGGCACTGGGTGAGATCCCTAGCACCACAAATAAAATAAAGGAAACCTGTATGACCTGAACAAGTAAATTTCTTAATTTCAAGTCTTAGAATTCTATAAGTAAAACTGCAAATTGAAAAATACCTCTAAGTATAATGTTCTCAATGTTGTACACATAAAAAATCAATACCTGTAAAAGGAAAGCATGCAAACAGGGGAAATACAAACATTTTTATTTAACTATATCTTTATACTTCTTTAACTCAAAATGCTCCATTATGCATGTTCCTATGTGTTAGTACCGAAGAGAGATTGGCAAACTATGGCCCATAAGCCACATACAACCTGTAGCCTATTTTTGTTCACCTGCAAACTAAGAATAGTTTTGACAATTTTAAAGAATTAAAGGAAAAAAGAAGAAAAGCGACCAACAGAAACCTTTGTAAGACCTGAGAAGCCTAAAATATTTACTGTTTGCAATTTTGCAGAAAAAAATTGCTTAGCCTTGGAATATCTTAAAGGATAGAAACTATGCTTTTATAATTATGCTTTTATAAGTGTCATACTAAGTTATAATTGATATCAATATCAACAAGCCAATTAATACTATTAGGTAAATACTTTTTCAGTTGTAAGCACCTGGCCGATAAAATAAAAAAGCATGTTAATGTGCAAAAATGCTTTGTAATAATTTTAAATTTATCTATTATAAATAGAAGAAATTTACCATAACATACTATACTTAGATGACATATAGATGGTTTCATTTACTATAATAATGGTACATACAACAAATAATATAATTTTAAAAGTAATATTCAAATAAATGGCATGTAAAAGCTAAGGTATAGTGAAATTTGACTTTCGACTTTTTTCTAACTACCCTGAATGTCACATACCCTTTACTTTTACTATGATATAATTATAATATTAATAGTCCCATACATTTACAATTCACAAGAATTTGATGTGTGCAAAGAAACGCTGAAAACATCAATTTTAGCTCTTGACATTTCATTACAGTATGAGTACATTACAGCCCCCAGGTTACATTATCCAAAAAAAAAACCCTGTAACATTGTGCATGTCCCAAGGTTGAAAGAGATGTTAGTTTTTAGAACATTTCAATAAGGTAGTCTAATGAAAACCTGGTTAGAAAGGGACCTTGGATATCTGTACCTATGAGGAAGAGATGAAAAATTTTAAGTAGATAAATGTAACTAGAGTCATAACATGTCTTAATTTTTTTAGCAAATCAAAGTTCCTTTATGAACATGCTCATACAGTTAGACTTTCAAAGTTTCAATTATATGTACACATTGCAACAATCAGTATCTCTACGCTTTAAGACCTCTGTCACAAAATGAAGATTTTTTTAAGATAATTTTACCTTAAAATGTGAGCAACCACAGCTGGTCCATACCAATCTCCAGCTTTTTTCCCAGACTTCTTTCCATGTTCTATTAGTTGGTGTAAGCCAAAGGGAGCCAAAGGTGAATCACCAAACCAAGAGATGATCTTCCTGTGATAAACTTCATTTTGCATTTCATGATCATCAGAATATTTCCCAATTGTTTCCTTCAGAGAAAGTGTTGGAGTTCTGAGTTCTCTTTCCCCTGAAAGTGATGCTTCGAATGATGCAGTAAATTTTTTTACAGTGTGGGAAGTCCATGATTCGGAGTCTGAATTTTCAATGTTCAATGCATCAGGCCAGGTCCAAGCTACAGTAATTCCAAAGCAAGGTATTCAGATCTTTTAATTGACAGACTTTAACAATTCTACTAAAAGAAATATACAGTATTAAAGTCATATGGGTTACTAAACTAAAACAGAAAATTTAGGAATAGGCAAATATTTAGAGACAGCGGATTAAAGGAGACATTGGGAATGGCTCTCAATGGGTGTTTTTCTGGGGTATGGTATAAACATTCTAAAAGTAGACTATGACGATAGCTGCAGAAGTCTGTAAATACACTAAGAACCACTGAGTTGTACACTTTAAATGAGTGAATTTATGGTATGTAGTGAATTTATGGTATCCCAATAAAGCTGCTAAAAAATGAATAAAGGAATGAGTAAAGGCAATATGCCAACATCAATGATGTTTAAACGTGAGTGGTAATATTATTCTTGGGACTTTTCTATGGTTTCCAAAACTTCTAAAATGGGAATATATTATACATTATCAGAACAAAAATTAAAGAGAAAAGAAAAAACAGTAAATTCAGGAACAAAAGAACAATTCTATAACATGCTTTTCTTCTCTTTTCTTTGATAGTGCTCTGATAATAAAGACTGTCATGCTTTGTAATAGACTTCTGTAGTCCATTACCAGACTGCTTATCAGACATCCAATCTTGACTGCCCAAAAGTGCAGTAAACATGTTCACTAACACAGTCCTCATGAGTGGGTATCTTCAGAAAGTGGATTTATTCTGATTTTATGTTAAAAGAGAAGGCTAACCACAGAAATTTTTAATTATTTTCAAAATATTTTTTACTATACACTCCTTCAGAATAACTTAACCATTGTTTAGAGAGTAATATCAATTCTCTAATAAATACCAATTTTCTAATAACGTAATACCAATTCACTAATAAAATAAATCAAATCTCTAATAAATAAATGAAATCACAAAAAATCAAAGATCTAAAAAATTCAAATATATGTTGCTTTAGTGTTTTTAAAAATAAGGCAATCTCCAAACATACATGTAATTTTAAGTTAATAAAGTAAGTCATAGGTTCAGAGACATAGTCAGGACAATAGTAAATATTCCAGACCTTGCCCATGAGTACACAAGACTGCAAATAAATCATCCCAGAAAACCAGTTTAAAAATTCTTTTTTTCATATTATTCACACCATTCCTGAATAAACATTCTCTCTAAATAATTTCATCAATAATCTTTTCAGAAGGATTTCTAAATACTTGCCACGAAGTACAGGGACACTAATACTTTTTAGAAAATTGATAATATTTAGTGATAACCAGAGATGATTGCCTAAAATGGCAAAAATCCTCTTATAAATGTGTACATTATAAAAAATGGACTAATAGAAAGGTGGTAGATTAGAGAAAAAAGATATATGGAAGTTAAGTATCAATGATATTTTGAGGACTAAGCATAAACCAAGTGTGGTGGTGCACACTTGTAATCCCAGTACTTGCAAGGCTGAGACAGGAGGATCGCAGGTTCGCTGCCAGTCTCAGCAGCTTGTGAGGCCCTCTGCAACTTAGTGAGACTCTGTTTCAAAATAAAGAATAAAAAATAGGGCTGGGGGTAGAGCTCAGAGGTAGAATGCCCCTGGGTTCAATCCCCAGTACCACAAAAAAAAAAAAGAGAGTAAGCATAAGGACCTTATTGAGAATATGCCTAATCAAATTTAAAATAATTGATTATAGTCATACTTATGAAGATAAAAATTTCAAATCTTGATACATAGAGAAAAATAAATAAACCAGAATAAACATTCTAAAAGTTTTAAAAAAATACTAATTACCTCTCCAAAGTTACAGATACTGATCTGTCCAGGACTTACTGAACTGGAGATATTCCAAGGAGTTCAACCAAAGGGGAAAGAAATAATTACAACAGCTACAAAAAAATCCAGAGCCTACTAAAAGTTGAACTAACTTAATTCATGGTGGTGACAAGAATAACAGTCATGTTTAATCTGCAGTTTTGAAAGAAGAATCATTTATGGTCCATTTTTGGCCATTTATAGCAAAAATGCAATATGCTAGGTTAGTTACAATTTTAGAAAACATCAGGGAATCAAGAAACTGACCACAGGGAATTTTATGCATTAAAACAAGAGATTTATTTACCTCTACCAAGAAAGTGTAGTATGAGTCCTTGAGCCAAAAGCATTTGGCCAGTTCTCAATGTACAGCCCCAGCCACAATCTGTTGTCAAAGCTGAACCTTCTATTTGAGGAAATTCTTCCCTGTAGGTCAGCCATATTCTAGAAATGAAATCTTTACGAAATTCTTCTACATTTCCTGCAATTACATGATCTTCTATTGTACATCCTGATCTTGTAGGTAAAGTTTTATTTTCATCTATAAAATAAAAATATAAATAGTAGTCTAAAGACAGGCAAAGACATGTCAATATGATACTATATTACTGTTACTACCTTAAGATATGGATTGCATCATAATCTTTATTATCCTTTTTCTTCAATTAAAAGGAAAATACATCTTTTTTTAAAAGGTAAATATTCTGCCTAATCAGACTGCTGTGAAAATCAAATGAGAATGAATCCTGAAATGTCTTGTACATTGGAGGTAACTAATATAAGGTATCATCAGTAATACTATTATTAGTAGTAACATCCAACTCCATATATAATCAACTCTTTAATGAAGGAATAATATAAAAATATCTCTTTTTTACCTCATGTGGCCCAAGATATACATATTAAAGCTCTCTGAAATGTGATTTGCAAATTAAATGTCATATCAATATGTAAAAATGTGCATAATCACATAAGCCAGCTCTTAAAATCAGGTAAGATGTGCACCCTGTATTGTCATAAATATTTATACTCAAATTATAAAGTCAAAACTAACAAGCTAAAGAATATTCTTAAAGCATGATTATCCTTTTATGTTCAAATATAATTTTTAAAAAATGTTGCTACCCAAATATATCATTTTTAAAGGATTCTCCAAATTGATTATCTCTAATACAATTTCTATGACAAAGCTATGGCCATTGTTTTCCCAATAATTTACAAAACACTATTGCTCAAAATGAACTACCACCGAGCATGGTGGCACATGCCTGTAATCCCAGTACTTGGGAGGCTGAGACAGGAGATCACAGGTTCAAGGACAGCCTCAGGAGCATAATGAGACTCAGCAACCTAGTGAGACCATTTCAAAACAAAAAATAAAAGAGTTGGGGTATAGCTCAGAGGTGGAATGCCCTTTGCCTCAATCCCCAGCACCAAAAAAAAAAACAAAAAAAAAGTGAACCACCATTCCTTAAGTACTCCCAGAGAAAAGGTCCTTTCTAGTCTTTATAAACTCAGCATGCATCACAGTGCCTACCAGAAGTAGATCCTTATAACTGTTGTTTGGTTCAGGTTGGTGAGTAGATAAAACTTAACTACAACTCTCAGTTCCTCCTTGGAATTGAAGATACAGCACCCCTGTAACTTCAGCAACAGGGTTCAGCCCATATTAGATGTGCAATAAACATTTGTTAGGTGAATGTAAGATAAATGAAACCAAAGAAAGCAGATGTCTGTTATTTGTTATTATTGTAGATTTTGTTTTGCTTTTCTTTTTTATTTTTAATAAAGGGATAGACTTTAAATCAGAGCTTTATGAAGAATGGGGACTGTTTCTAGAACCACTACAAAGAAAGGGGGGAAAGGCTAATAAAAGGGAACTGCTAGTAATATTAAGGGCTTAATCAAGCCTGCTTATTACAATCCAAAAATCATAATGAGAAATATAAGAATAATTCACTATGAGAAATAATTAGATGAAAAACGAATTGCAAATAAGCCCTCAAAGAATACAGGTACTGTAATTATTTGATGTGGGATAAAAGAGCATACATATGTCTTTTTCAAGTATGGAACTTCTAGAAATGAAAAATATATGTCCAAATGGAAAAATATACTGGCTGGGATTTATAGCAGATTAGACACTGCTAAAGAAAAGACTGGCAAACTTGAAGACATAGCAATAAGAACTATCCAAACTAAAACACAGAAAGGAAAAAAGATTTTTGTAAATAAAATACCAGTAAGCTGTGTTATAATTTTATATAAGCTAAATATGTGTAACTGGAATTCCAGAACAGGAAAGAAAAATATTTTAAATAAATGGCCAAACTTTTTTTTTTTTTTTGCAGTACCAGGGATTGAACCCAAGGGCGTTCTACCTTCGCACTACACCCCGGCCCTATTTTTTTATACTTTATTTTGAAACCGGGTCTCACGAAGTTGCAGAGGGCCTCACTAAGTAGAGAGAGAGAGAGAGAGACAGGAAGAGAGAGAGAGAGAGAGAGCTGAGGCTGGCCGCAAACCCGGATCCTCCATTCTCCGCCTCCCAAAGTACTGGGATTACAAGCGTGCGCCACCCGCCCGGCCCAAACTTCTTTTTAATTTGATGAAAACTATGAACCAACAAATCCAAGAAATTCAACAAAAGCCAGATGTGGTGGTACATGCTTATAATCCCAGTACTTGGGAGGCTGAGACCAGAGGATTCAGGTTCGCGGCCAGCCTCAGTTACTTAGTGAGACCCTCCGCAACTTAGTGAGACCCTGTTTCAAAATAAAAAATAAAAAAATAAGGCTGGGGGTGTAGCTCAGAGGTAGAATGCCCCTGGGTTCAATCCCCAGTACCACAAAAAAAAAAAAAAAGAATTCAACAGAAACACAAGCAATATGAATAAAATAATACTAAGGCACATCATAATTAAATTGTTCAAAATGAATGACAGAGAAAAAAACCTCAAAAGCAATTAAAAAAAATACTATGTACAATGAAAAGATAAAGGTGACATCAGATGTCTCATTGGAAGTTGTTATAGTTTAGATCTTGAACAGCCCCCCAAAAGCTCACGTGTTGAATGTATGATCCCTAGTACTGCAAGGCTCAGAGGTGAAGCATGGCTGAAGGAGGTGGGTCACTGCAGGGCGTGGCCTTGAGGACTACCTCTGTCTCTGGCCTTTTCCTCCCTCTTCCCCCTCTCTTATCTTTGCTTCCTAGCTGCCTTGAGCTTAGCAGCAGCTCAGCAGCTCTCCTCTCCCACCACTGCCATCATGATGTTTCTGCCCTGGAGCCAGCTCATCATGGACTGAATCTCTGAAACTATGAGCCAAATAAACCTTTCCTCCTCTAAGTTGTTCTTGTCAGGTATTTTGGTCACAGCAACAAAGCTGATTAAAACAGAAGTAAAACAAGCAAGAAGATAGGAGAACAATATCTTTAAAATAATAAAAGCAAAAAATTCAACCCCAAATTTTATATCCAAACCAAAATCATCTTTCAAAAATAAAGGCAAAATAAAGACATTTTCTGATCTACAAAAGCTAGAATATATCACCAGCAGACTTGCATTCCAAAAAAGTCTTACAGTCCTTTAGGAAGAAGAAAAATAGTAACAGATGAAGTATGGACTCACCCAAAGGAATAAAAAACACCAAAAATGATAACTATACTAAGAAATATATTTTTAAAATTTTATTTAAGTCTCTTTAAAGGATATTTAACTGTTTAAATAAAAATAATAAAATGGGTTGTATCACATACGAATAAGTAAAATGTGTGACAACAATAGCATAAAGGCCAGGAGAGGGGAAGTGAAGTATACTACTGAAAGTTTCCTCACTATATATTACTTGAAGGCAGACTGTGGTAAGTTAAGGATGTATATTATAATAAACCTTAAACCAACCACTAAAATAACACAATAAAAGATTACAGCTAATAAGCCAACAAAGAGATGAAATGGAACTATAAAGAAGTAATCCAAAATCAGGTAGAAAAGAGAGAAGAGGGAACAAAGAACAGATTAAAAACAGCAAATAAATTTTATCAATAATCATATTAAATGTAAATATTTTAAATGCCTTAATTAAAAGGCTGTGATTAAGCCGGGCATGGTGGCACATGCTTGTAATCCCAGTACTTGGGAGGCTGAGACAGGAGGATCACAGGTTCACGGCCAGCCTCAGCTACTTAGTGAGGCACTCCACAACTTAATGAGATCATTTCAGTATAAAGAATAAAAAATAGGGCTGGGGGTATAGCTCAGAGGTAGAATACCCGGGGGTTCAATCCCCAGTTCCTCAAATAAAAAAAAAAGGCTGGATTATCATATTAATTAAAAGGGCAAAACCAAATTACTTCCTATAAGAAAAAGATTTTAACTAGATTAAATAAAAAAGAATATAAAAATACATACCATGTAAACCTACTTAAAAGGAAGCTAGAGTAGCTATATGTATCAGACAAAGTAGATTTTTTTTTTTTTTTTGCGGTACTGGGGTTTGAACCTAGGGGCATTCTACCTCTGAGCTACACTCCCATCCTATTTTTTTATTCTTTATTTTGAAACAGGGTCTCACTAAGTTGCGGGCGGCCTCACTAAGTAGTCAAGTCTGGCCGCGAACCTGCGATCCTCCTGTGTCTCAGCCTCCCAAGTACTGGGATTACAAGTGTGCACCACCACACCCGTCTCAAAGTAAATTTTAGAGCAAAGAATATAACCAGGAATAAAGAAGGTCATTTTATAATGATGAAGGAGTGAACTCATTAAGAGACCCTAATAGCTGAGCATGGTGACATACACCTGTAATCCCAGTACTCAGGAGACTGAGACAGGAGGATAGCAGGTTCGAGGATAGCCTCAGCAACATAGCAAGACACTCAGCAACCTAGTGAGACCCTATTTCAAAACAAAAAAATAAAAAAGAGCTGGGGTTGTAGCTCATAGGTAGAATGCCCCTGGGCTCAGTTCCCTATACAGAAAAAAAAAAAGAGAGATCACAACAATTCTAAATGTTCATGCAACTAATAACAAAACTTCAAAATAAATGAAGCAAACACTGATAGGACTGCAAGGAGAAATCAACAAATCCACAATACTAGTCATTAAATCTTTTTTTTTTTTTTTTTTGCGGTACCGGGGATTGAACCCAGGGGCATTCTGCCTCCTGGCTACACCCCCAGCCTATTTTTTATTCTTTATTTTAAAACAGGGTCTTACTAAGTTGCAGATGGCCTCACTAAGTAGCTGAGGCTGGCCGCGAACCAGGATCCTCCGGTCTCAGCCTCCCAAGTACTGGGATTACAAGCATGCGCCACCACCCCCAGCTTCATTAAATCATTTTGGTCCCTCAGACACAACTAGGTGTGGTGGCACATGCCTGTAATCCAAGTGCCTGAGAGACTGAGATAAGAGGATCACAGGTTCAAGGCCAACTCAAGGTAACTTAGCAGACCTTGTTTCCAAATAAAGTAAAATAGGGTGGGGATATAGCTCAGTAGAATGGCCCTGTGTTCAATCCCTAGTACTTCCTCCCCACAAAAAAAAAAAAGAAGAAGAAAAAGAAAAAGAAAAGATATAACTAGTATACTAGAGATAATACCAAATCACAGTTTTCTTTAATGGCTTCAGGCCCATCATTGTTCTAGATCACTGAAGAGAAAATCTAAGAAAATGTTAGTCAGATGACTGCCTGGTATCTATGGAGAAATGAGTTTTATTAAAATTATGATAAAATCCATAATGTCTCCCTCATAGATTATAACTGATACCCTGCAAAAAATTAATTTTGGCATTTAAAATTTGGTCAAGATAATACTTATTGAAAGGAATATTTGGCTTTATATACTAAAAGCCTTTACATAACAGTACACAGCATTCTCTTGCATTGGAAAGGAAAAATTACATAATATAAGGAAAGGGGCTTGGAGCTCAGAAAAGGTAGCAGGATAAATTTAAGAGCTTGAAAGATTAGGACAGATATAGCATTGTGAAAAGAATCTAACTTTTGCAAAAGTGTCAAAACATTACTAGAAATTAAATAACAAAGGACAAATCAGGTTTAAGAATATTGTACTTATTTTGAATTAAATCATTGTAGATAAGCGGGACATGGTGACACATGCCTGTAATCCCAGTACTTGGGAGGTTGAGACAGGAGGATCCCAGGTTCACAGTCAGCCTCAGCAACTTGTGACGCCCTCTGCAACTTAGTGAGACCCTGTTTCAAAATAAAGAATAAAAAATCAGGCTGGGAGTGGAGTTCAGAGGTAGAATGCCCCTGGGTTCAATCCCCAGTACTACAAAAAAAAAAAAAAATCATCATAGATGACCCAGAGATTGGAAAAATAAACCATTCCAGTTAAAAGTCAGCCATCACCTTCTAAGCACTTCAACCTATGAGACACCAGAAGGCCAATGTCTTCAAATAGAAAGGCAACAGAAACAAATGAATAACACTATCCAGATAAATGCCACAGAAAATGAAAGATGAGGTTCTCTAGATAAAGTCACTTCACTAAAATCCTTAGCAGAACAAAGGGAATTACTAAATATCTTTGACATTAAAGAAAAAGAAATATAATTAAAGAATCAATAATTTAAATAGAAATATTACCCAATTAGCAGATTGGAAATATCAACATGAACTCATGCCTTTATAAAAAAAACTGAAAATATTTATGTGTTCTATCTCTGTCCACTTAAATAGCCTAGAGGCAATGTCCTTCCTACAATGACTCAGATTATAATTTCTAACACTATCTTCCTGCTAAAAGAAACCAAGGCTCATTGGAAAAGAGCTGATTTCATATCTGAGGCTTCAGAAAACAAAATGGGCCTGAACATTTGCTAGGGAAGAAAGTAAGTTTCCAAGATAATTAGATTTTGTTGGAAGATACAGAAGACAATCTCCAAAGATCTTCCACTGGCCAGAGTTAGGAGGATTTGAGCATCAAAATGAGATTACTGGCAGAGAACAACCTACATAATGAAATCTGAAAACTCTTAAGTCCATTATAATAAAGAGAAAACATCAGCATTGAAATATCTTAAATGAAGTGAACAGAATGCATTTCTGTTGAAGCTACAAAGAAAGTTTTGACAGACAAGCAAATAAGCTCAGGACATGTGTTATGAGCCAGAACTTTACCAAAGTACTATCAATTATAGGATTCATAAATCTTTATGTTTTATGGGTTTATTTATCCATAGAAGAGGGACTTTAGCCCACAATATATCATACTCCCCTTTGTTCTTCTGAAAAAATACTCCAATTCTCTTTAACCCTGTCTTGTTTACTGTGCCTTCCCTTTACTATATTTATAGTAATTCCCCTTGTTTTATATTTTACCTTGTTTACTGTGTCTTCCCTTTACTAATTATAGTAATTCCCCTTGTTTTATATTTTACCTTGTTTACTGTGTCTTCTCTTACTTTTCAAATGTATATTTTCATCTCTTTTCAAAAACATATTTGACCTCATTTACTGTTCTTACTCCTGTTTTAAAATTATACTTAGCCAGGCATGGTGGCACATGCTTATAATCCCAGTACTTGGGAGGCTGAGACAGGAGGATTGTGGGTTCGCGGCCAGCCTCAGCTACTTAGTGAGGCCCTCAGCAACTTAGTGAGACCCTGTTTCAAAATAAAGAATAAAAAATAGGGCCAGGGATGTTGCTCAGAGGTAGAATGCCCCTGGGTTCAATCCCCAGTTCCGGGAAAAAAATTATACTTAACTCAAAGTGGTGTGCTTCTGAATACAAGGGCCTCCCTCCCCATGAATACCAAAACAACTTCTGGAAAGGTCTTGTGAGTGGTTTGGGGTTATACTCATCAGAAAAAAAGAATTCATAAAATGGATAATAAGAACAGAAATAGGATATTCTTCTGGCTAATAGCCAATTCCTCACTCCTCCTTACATTCAGACATTTTAAATAAATAGCAAACATTATATTTCAAAATATTCTGAGAACACAGTACTATTTCTACAATAATACAAGAATGTACTATGTATGTTTATAATGGTAAAAATAAAAGCAATTCAAATGTCTATCAATGGCAGAATAAATAACTTGGGACAAGTCATACAATGGAAGGATTTTTATGGAGGCTTCATCAGATCAGCATGATCTGATATTGCTGAATTATTAACTCAATCTCCAGTTCTTACCTCCCCAAAGGATTAGAATTGGAGCTAAAAGTTCCAAGTTTCTAACCATGGCTTGGTCTTTCTGATGACCCAGCTCCCATTCAGGAACTCACCAAGAGCTACCTCATTAGAACAAAGGCACATTCTGATCATCCAGGGAAACCCCAAGGATTTAGAAGCCCTATGTCAAAGACCAAACACTCGAACAATAGATGCTCTTAAGTGGCTCTATCATTCAGAAGATTTTAAGAGTTTTAGGAGCCTGTATCAGGAATTGAGGACAGAAACCAATATATATTTCTTAAACATATATTTAGTTATGATTATCATGCGTTCCTTCAATGCATGATAAATGTCCTAGCCTGCATGTTCTCCACAAATACTTACTGAAAATAACTTAATGAAATCTGACATTTCACTCAAAAATCTAGAATAATCATCATCATTACATTTAAGAAGCCAGCCGGGTACTCCACCCCCTACCTCTCTGAAAACTTAGTAAACTTGCTGAACCAAAAATTATGTGACATATATAAGCCCAAAGTTAGCCCCAATATTTCTGCCAGTACCCCTTAGCTTAAGCTATCCTGGACCTACCTACTTCTAACTCCTGCAATGATGCATGTTGTCTTTTTCATTCCAGATTCCAAATTCAACCCTTTTTCAAAAAAACTGCTCTTACAGCAAGCATTTAATAAGCTTAACTGACTTTAGGAAGGCTCCAGGAATATTAACAATGGAACATGTCAAATGACATGCAGCCTCCCGCTACCTTTCTGCCTCTCTTTTTTTTTTTTGTCCCTCTCCCCATCTTTCTTCTTCCTTATGTCTTCACTCTTAGTCCAAAACAGAAGAGTCATCCATTTGAATCATTCATAGCCTCTATATCACTTTCCATTTCCTGAGTTCAGGACCCCAAAAATCCACTACAGGTTTTCAAAGTATTTCTTCCATAAAAATATAATTTTAAAACTCTAATGATAAATTATCATTTAGAATGGTTATATGTAACAGGTATCAATTAAAACCTATGAAATAGGTATCATTAATAGTTAGGAAGATCAAATAACTTGCCTAAAGTTACAACTAAAAAGCAAAAATGGCCCAAAATTCAAACCCAGATATGCTTGAACTGGGGACTGAACCCAGGGGCATTCTACCTCCGAGCTACACCCCCAGCCCTATTTTTTTTATTCTTTATTTTGAAACAAGAGTTTCAAAATAAAGTTGTGGAGGGACTCACTAAGTGGCTGAGGCTGGCCACAAACCCAGATCCTCCGGTCTCAGCCTCCCAAGTACTGGGATTACAAGTGTGCGCCACCACACCCAGCTTCTTCTCCATAATTTGATCCTTTTCAGAATTATTTCCCTCCATAGCTAAGTAGAGATCTGTTTCCTAAATATGCTCTCTAATATCTCACTGCTATTGCTTTTACCATGCTATTCTATTAACCTAGAATGCACACCTTCTTTATCAACTTCCTCTTCACCCTTCAAAACTGTTGTAAAGATTGAATGAGTTAATATATATAAATTACTTAGAGTAGTGTCTGGCTATTATTACTACTCAATAAATGTTAACTGCTATTATTACAAACCATTCATAAGGTTTTACAAAACTGTTGATAAATGATACACTAAAATAGGTCAACCAAAAATGAATATACATAATAATAACATACTCTTACATTCTTTTTTTCCATTCTCTCTTACTCAGACACAAACACATACACACACACACACACACACACACACACACACACACATTCAAAAATACAAAACTAAGCAAAGATGTACAGTAAAAAGAACATCAGGGTTAGAGACACAGTGTTAGTTTAAATTTCACCTCTGCCACCATGTAAATGTTTGACAAATTATTTAACTTCTCTAAGCATCTACCTTCACATAAGGCAGGGACACTTGAGTCTACCTTTTTTGCTTGTAAGAATTAAAGATATTTCGAAGAGCCCAGTATGGTGCCTGGCATTCAATAATTGGCATAATTTTTTAAAAGATAATTACTGAAAGGAAAACATATATGAAAATTTAGAAACATCAAATAAAGTCAATTTGAGATATTAAAGCATCTTTAAGAATTGAAAAAAATAGGAAGTCTGAGACATGAGGATCACAGGTTTCAGGCCAGCCTTACCAACTTAGCAAGACCCTCACCAACTTACTGAGACCCTGTTTCAAAAATAATAAAAGGGCTGGTGTGTACCTCAGAGGTAGAATGTCCCTGGATTCAATTCCCAGTGCCAAAAACAAAACAAAACAAAACAAAAATTGGAAAAAATTATCATTTTTAGGTTAACTAAAGTGATAATTTCCATTATTACCATATACTTTAAAGTTATCAGAGAACCTGATAGAAAATACTAATATATCACTAATATATGTACATATGTGAGAATACCATTGCCTATCTTAATATCTTGTATGGAGAAGGGTAGAGTGGGGAGGGAGACGGGAAAACTCACCAAGTGCTGTGTGCATGTATGTCACTATCACTATGAACTACATTATGATGTGAGACTATAATGTACCAATAAAAGTATAACAAATCAAATAATATTTATTTAGTACTCATATTGAAAGTTGAAAACTGTGATGAACACAAAAAAGATGACATGATCCTTATCCACAAAGAGTTCACAAGAACCAAACCATATGATAATATATTATGTGTAATATAAAATACTAGTACTTAACAGAAATATGCCCAAAAAGTAGTAAAAATAAAATAATGAAAATAGTTTAACAATGAATTTTTCAAACATTTTTAAATGCTTTACAAATTTAGCACTTACCTTCATACTTAAAATGGTAACATTTTCCAAGTAATAATACAGGAGAATTTCTACTAAAATATGTCTTTGTTTTCAACACCCAACCTAAATGAAAAAAGAGAAAAATGGTTTTGCTATTAAAAGATTTTTTTTTTTTTTGCAGTACTGGGGATGGAACCCAGGGGCATTCTACCTCCAAGCTACACTCCCATACCAATTTTATTTCTTATTTGGAAACAGGGTCTCACTAAGTTGCAGAGGGCCTCACTAAGTAGCTGAGGCTGGCCGTGAACCTGCGATCCTCCTGTCTCAGCCTCCCAAATCCTGGGATTACAAGTGTGCGCCACCACACCCAGCTTAAAAGATTTCAAACTAAGATCTGGCAGCATTTTCTTTTTCTTTTTTTTTTTTTTTTTTTGTGTGTGAGGGGGGTACTGGGAATGGAAACCAGAGGCCTTCTACCTCCGGGCTATACCCCCCAACTTATTTTTTATTGTTTTATTTGGAAACAGGGTCTTGCTAAGTTGCAGAGACTCTTTCTAAGTTGCTGAGGCTGGATTTGAACCTGCAATCCTCCTGTCTCACCCTCCCAAGTACTAAGATTACAGGCGTGCACCACCACGCCTGGGTAGCATTCTCTTTTACTTAATTTCAAACCAATTTTTACTTCTGAATGTATATTTTTGCAAGATTTGAAAAACATTTTGGCAGTGAACTAAAAACATAGGCCATATGCTACTTCTGAATAAAGTAAGGTCTTTTAACCACATTCTATCTACTTAAAAAACACGAGAAAAACAAATCTTTAATTTTTTTTTTTTTTTTTGCAGTACCGGGGATTGAACGCAGGGGCATTCTACCTCCGTGCTATGCCCCCGGCCCTATTTTTTATGCTTTATTTTGAAACCGGGTCTCACGAAGTTGCGGAGGGCCTCACTAAGGAGAGAGAGAGACAGAGAGACAGGGAGAGAGAGAGCGAGAGCTGAGGCTGGCCGCGAACCCGGATCC